>JAGFNQ010007056.1:92700-183684 GCA_024364735.1 Boesenbergia rotunda | reverse complement strand
ACGGGGCTATCCACCTTAGCTCCTATACTCCGACCAGGGGAGAGGTACGCAGGCTAGCGTTTCCCTATTGCTTGGCTGATCTTTGTTTGGGAAGGGGAGTAACTAGGGTTAATCTCTATGTTGGATTTATTCTAGCAGTGGGACTCTGAAGGGTGTAAGGGTTTCTCGGGCTCTTGAAGGTGGGTTGCAATTTGGATTTCTGCCTTGTAGCCATTGCCTTCAGTGTGGAGTGTCCTCACCGACACGATTTCAGGTAAGACTTACCTATTGTGTTAAATCTTGATGGAATTGAGCATGTGAAGCTTCTGTTCTATTTTGAATTGCTTGCTCTTGATATGTTCTGTGCTTCCGATCATTGAAGCTTGGCTCAGAATCTGATTGGATTCTAATTTTCGAGTTCCTTATTTCTAGAGATTGCTGGACTAGAATCTGAAACTTCAATTGATTTGGAGTTGATTTCCTCTGCTGGAAATTCTGGGATGATTCGAACTAGAATTCTGATGTAGGTTTGTGGTGGAGCTAGGGTTCCATCAAGGACTTAAACTTCTTAATGAAGTTGTGATTCAGGAACCGAATTGATCATGTGCCATCTTGGCAATATGGGTTGTTAATGTTTAGTTTAACTTGTTGATTTTGGGATCCTTTAATTTGGATTAAGTGTTAGTTTCAAACACTGATCATATGTATTAACCCCAATCTGATGTGTAGGGATAGTTATATTTTATTAAAAAGAATGGGTTGATTGGCGTGGAAATTGGGTTTGGCAGCAACTTGAGTGTGCTTGCTGTGAGCTTTTAGAAGAGCAATCGATTAACCTACGGGTTTGGTTTATTTGGAATCTAAACCTAATGAGTTAACTCGGTAAATTCGGATTCCAAAACCTATTTGGCATCTAATATGAATAATTAGGAAACTTCCATTTAATTAGAGGTGATTAAATGGAAAGGGATGGATTAGGTGAACCCTAAAACGGATTAGGGATTAATTAGCTAGTTGTTATTTGTGTAATAGCTAATTAATTACATCCTTGATACAGGAGCTTGATCGGATTTATTGTTACTTATTTTGACGGGTGGTTCTGTCTCGATCGATACGGACTTCACTCTTGGAGGCGGGTACCCTTTGACTTATCTATTTTGATATTGTCATTTTGTTATGCATAGAATTGTTATAGATAGCAGTAAGATCCTACGCTATCCCTGGTTATTATGTCTGTTCTGGATATTGTTGTTTATCCCTGTTTATTATGCCAGTTCTGGATACTTGTTGTTCATCCCTGAGTTATTCTGCTGTTAGTTCCATATAGTCTCTGGTATTGCCATATCTGTGTGTATGCTTAGATATCGGGATGTACCTCTTGCACTTGACCTTGAGAGATCTGTAGTTTCAGGCCAGTATACCTTGTAGGTTACCTGTATTTCCTGTTGTAGGATTTCAGACTGAGACCTAGTATACTGAGGACTTGGGGAGGGAGGTATGTGTATCTATCATACACCATCCTTGCACTGTTGCATGCCGGCGATCAGCGACTCCCTTGTGGTTGAGCCTAATCGTCTTCCGGTACATGATATGCACGCACGGCCACTCATGGGTTAGTGGATACCGTAGATGTGTGCATTTGCCCTGTATTGCTCCGTTCCGGCCACTATGAGGAGGGTGAGCGCGGGCGTGGGTAGCAGCCAGGGGTCCCTTCTCGTACTGAGCCACGAGGAGATGAGAGCGGAGCTCCCTCATATATACATGAGGTAGGGGGGTGGTCCCCCGGCCAGCATCCTGTCCACCCGGTCACTCAGGAGCAGTGATGGCAGGGTGCGTACAGTTTGTCACAGCTCTACCCACGCGGACGTCGTGGACGATATCCTGACTGGGACTAGGGGGTGACACATGTCATTGCACCATGTGCATACTTTGCATCGTGCATTGTTTGCTGCACTTATTTGCTGCACTTGTTTGACATCGCATATTCTGGAGACTTGTTATCTGAGACTATATGCCTATTTGTCTTCTTTTGGTATTTCTTACCCTCTGTATAGGTTGGATGGATTCAGGTATGTGCCTACCCAGTATTTTCAGTTTCAGTCTTTCCCTCTTGTTGATATGAGACTGTATTAGCTGAACTCTTATTGTTGGTATAACCTTCTATGCATATCTATTGGGTATCCGCTGAGCTATGGACTCACCCCGTTGCCATATATATTTATTTCAGGTTGATGTCTGCGAGGAGATCCCGAGCCGCCAGTCCCCAGCTCCCGAGGAGCCCTTTTTGGTTTTCCTTGTTTTGTTATGGACCCTGTAGTATTCCTATGTTTCCGCTGTATGTTTTGAACATGTATGCACGTTCTGTTTGAAGGTATTGTACTTTTGAGTCCTATGTTGGACTTCGTTCGGTTTTGGCTTTGTTCCTGCCCCCTGGCAGCTCAGGTGAGTCCGGATTTGGTTTTTCGATAGATATAATCATATAACTGTGGTTTCTGCTTATATCTGAGGCCTGTGGCCCTTTAAACTGCGTGGTTGTGCAAATATTTAAACTGCGTGGATTGTTATATATATTGTATACAGGTTATATTATCTGTGTGTATGTGTAAATTGTCCGCCGGACAGGGGAGGTGCTGTCCGATTTTCTATTGGATCAGCGGCTCCTGGGTCTCGGGGCGTGACATTTTATTTCTGTTGTATTTCATATTTAGACTCGAATGTAACTCGAGTATAAAAATTTGTAATGTACAAAAGTGAAGACGACGGAAATTCCGGAGAACTTGGACTCGGGAGAACTAGCCGACAACACCAAGACGGTCAAGAGGAAGCGCTTGGAGAAGCCGCTAGACCTAGGTTGACCATCGGATCCTCTCATTGGCTTGAGAGGGTCTTAGTAGGGCCATGACCAAGTCACTTATGTTTATTTTTATTATTGCTATGCTTGTGATGTATATGATGCATGATAATGTAGAATAGTAAAAATAAACTTAAGTGTATGAGATGCATAAGTAATGTGGGAACCACATTTTGATGTGCACTTAATACACATTTAGGATTAAATTAGATTTCATAAATGCCTAGATGTGATGCACATCCTCGATTAGATTAGATCTAAAATCGAATCAACTCGTAAACGCCTACCGGGTCCTGATATCCATCACTACCTCGATCATATGCGCTTGTCGATTTGCCAAAGCAGAGCAACGCATTTAATCTTGGTAGGATGCGGAGGGACAACCTTGGTCTCGCCTATCACGGCTCGGGTTAGATCGAGCTCAATCAGATTGAGTAACCAGTTAACTCAATTGGATCGAGTAAAGCTATAGACGTATTCCAATTGTTGGAAAGGGTAGGACAAAATCACCGTTTTAAATAGTCTTGAGCGATTTAGCTAAAGCTAACTCAAGATTATTCGTAAACGTTAAATCTTGATCCTATAAATAAGAGTTGCATAGAGATGTAATTGATAAATTAGTTATCTACCGATCATACTAAGTCTTGGGCAATTTAGCCAAAGCTAACTCAAGGCATAGTATGATGTGGATCTTGTCCCACATAAATTATAGTAAATTGGTACGGATCTAGTAGTGTGGTTTGACCACTCCAATGACTTGATTCCACCAAAATTCCTATAATTTAGTGGGAGCATCATTTAATTAAAGGCCTAATTAGATGATTACTAGAATATGATATTTATTCTCTGCATTTATCTGTTGTAGATTGCCATGTCTTCAAACGCGAATACTCTCCCTCTGTGATCTGTCCTTGAGAAGGACAAGCTCACTGGAGCTAATTTCCTAGACTGGTACAGGAACTTGAGGATAGTCTTCAAACAGGAACGTAAGCTGTACGTTCTAGAGCAAGCAGTTCCTGAAGCACCACCACCCTCAGCCATCCGTAGCGTTAGAGATGCTCATCAGAAGCATCAAGACGACGCGTTAGACATGTCGTGCCTAATGCTATGCTGCATGTCCTCTGAGCTTCAGAAGCAACACGAGAACATGAATGCTTACGATATGATTGGCCACCTCAAGCAATTATATCAAGGGCAGGCAAGGCATGAGCGGTTCGAAGTGACTCAGGCCCTCTTTTCATGCAAGATGAAAGAGGGAACCCCAGTAGGAACTCACGTACTCAAGATGATTGGGTACGTCGAGAACCTCGATAGACTAGGGTTTCCCTTGGGCCAAGAGCTGGCTACCGACCTGATTCTGCAATCGTTGCCGCCAGGTTACCGTCAATTCGTCATGAATTACAACATGAACGAATTAGACAAACCACTTCCCGAGATACTCAACATGTTAAGAACTACTGAGCCTAATCTCACCAAGCCTAGTACCGTCCTGATGGTACAGAAGGGCAAAGGCAAGGGTAAGTGGAAGCCCAAAGGTAAGGGTAAGACCCAAACCAAGGGCAAAGCCAGCTCTGCAGCACTTAAACCCAAGGGTGGGGTGCAGAAGGATGCCACCTGTTTCCATTGCGGTGAGAAAGGGCATTGGAAAAGAAACTGCAAGATCTACCTGGAGGATCTTAAGAAGAAGAGAAGCGAGCCTTCTACTTCAGGTATATATGTTATAGAAGTCAACTTTTTATTTCTACATCATGGGTATTAGATACTGGATGTGCTTCTCACATTTGTACCAATGTCCAGGGGCTGAGAAATAGCAGGGCATTGGCAAAGGGCGAGGTGGACCTACGAGTAGGCAATGGAGCACGAGTTGCTGCTGTTGCTGTAGGAACTTATTTTCTATCTCTTCCCTCTGGGCTTGTACTGGAACTAGATGATTGTTGTTATGTACCTGCACTTACTAAGAACATAATTTCTGTTTCTTGTCTAGACAAGAAAGGCTTCTCATTTATAATTAAGAACAAATGTTGTTCAGTCTATTTAAATGAAATGTTCTATTGTAGTGCAGATCTTATCAACGGACTCTACATTCTAGACTTAGAACACCCTATCTATAATGTAAGTACCAAGAGGTTGAGATCAAATGAGTTGAACCCAACCTATCTCTGGCACTGTCGCTTAGGCCACATAAATGAGAGTCGCTTGTCCCAGCTCCATAAGGATGGATTGCTGGATTCATTTGATTTTGAATCATATCAGACATGCGAGTCATGCCTTCTAGGCAAGATGACTAAGACTCCCTTTAGTGGACATAGCGAGAGGGCAACATATTTGTTAGGACTCATACATTCTGATGTATGTGGCCCTTTCAATGTTGCTGCTCGAGGTGGATATAGATACTTCATCACAATTACTGATGATTTCAGTAGATATGGTTATGTGTACTTGATGACACATAAGTCCGAGTCCTTTGAAAAGTTCAAAGAATTCAGAAATGAAGTACAAAACCAACTCGGTCACAAGGTAGAACACCGTGACCTAATAAGGTACGCTTTAAATGCTTTCCCGAGAAACACCTTGTGGGCATCTATGGTAGATGCATACAAGGTTTCAAGGGACCTTTCAAAAATTAAATTAGATGGATTGTTTGTTGGGACCGGGTGCATGTTGACATGGCTGCGGGTTCATAATTTTAAAATTAATTACGTGCAGCGGAAGGTTTAGCATAAATAATTTCTCAAATTATTTAACCACACATCTAAGCATGCAACCTTATGTTGTGTAGACATGATCATATATTTAAAATTTTGAAGAAACGTAAACTAATTTACTTGTTATCTCGCGTAACTCAAAGAAAGGGACGAGATCCAACCGTAAGCGTCCCTTGGAAGCTCCGCCTCTATTCGCGTCCACACCGAGTATCTTCGGGATGACTTCACAAAGCCATGAGTTTCTTGTTCTCGAGAACTACTAGATTCTCCGAGAACGCGACAAAAACCAAGAGAGAAGTAATCACATCGGAAAAACTCACCACCAAGGTTGGCCGGAATCACAATTCCGGCGAGAAGGAGGAAGATGACTTGCGCCCAATCCCAAGGTGATGATGGCCGGAGAGGAAGATCGTCCCAACGCAAGAACTTCGTCTCCTCGGTGCTTCTCCTTGTGCTCGCGGCAAGAAGAAGGGAGAAGAGGTGTGGCCGGCCAAGAGGATGAAGGGAGGAGAGGGCTAGAGAGCCTAGGCAAGAATACTTGTATTATTTCGAATGAATTCTAAGCCTTGCCTTGGGTCCTTTATATAGTGGCCTCTCAACCGCCAAGTCTCTTTTTTCTTATGGAATAAATTTTCATAAGAAATTTATCATATAAATTTTCTATGACTTATTCCATCTTGCCAAGTCTTGATTTTATATCATGGTTAAAATCATATTTTAATTCATGATAAAAAATCAACCAAATCTCTTTTTTCTCATGGAATAAATTTTCATAAGAAATTTATCATATAAATTTCTTTATATAAATCTCTTTATCATGGTAAATCAATCCATGATTGATTTTTATAAAATAAAATAAACCAATCCATGGTTCATTTTAATTTTCATGAAAAATAAATTTCTTTATATAAATTTCTTTATATAAATTTCTTTATCATAGTAAATCAATCAATGATTGATTTTATAAAATAAAATAAACCAATCCATGGTTCATTTTAATTTCAATGAAAAATAAATTTTATATAAATTTCTTTATATAAATTTTATCATGGTAAATCAATCAATGATTGATTTTATAAAATAAAATAAACCAATCTATAGTTCATTTTAATTTTCATGAAAAATAAACCAAACCTTGGTTTATATATAAAATTTATATCATCCATAATTTTATATAACAAACCACACTTGATTTATTTTATAAATTGAACCAAACAATTTGGTTCCCTCCCTTTGTTGTGGTCGGCCAAGCAAAGAGGGTGGGGACCCTCTTTGGTCGGCCTATCCAGGCCACGCCCCAATGAATTAAACTCATTTAATTCATCTATTAAGTCTTCAAAAGACTTAGCCATTTTACGCTTCTGATGCGTCTCTGAAAAATTCAGATTCGACTCATCGTTTGGCTCAACCAAACCTAATCTCTCTTGATTGGAAAATCCAATTTTCAACTCGTTTTAAATCCCTCGGATTACTCGTAGTGCGTGTGACTAAATAGGCTTTCGATTTATGTTGGCCGTCTATAATTAACCAATTATAGAACGATCATGAGTGGCACCTAGTAGTACATCATGATCCCCAATTAATCGAAAGATCAACGGTTGACCTCAGAAACAATTCTGAAAACCCTTCAGCAACTATAATGAATCGTGCCTCATTTCCTTCACCATCTTATACCCACTTGGTTTAGGACATGGTCTATGTGTGTCAGTCCCCACTAGACTGACTACGTCACACCTAGCCCAAGTAACGTTTTCTCGTCCTACGGATTCTAATTACTCTCATGTATCTAAGAGATTCATACTTTGAACATGTCATGCTCTGGCCAGAGGCTTCGAGTAACAATCTGACGATACGCCTTGGGTATACATCTCCTCGCAAGGAGTGGTGAATCCTTTGTAGGTTGTTCAAACATATTCGGGCACTTCGGCTTATACCCAATCATCCTGGGTCCACATCTCCTTGGAGATGCTTGCTTAAGATGTCAATGTATAAGTCTCCATGACCAAGATGACTTGAACATCGCAAGTCAAAGGAACATCGCACTTAAGCTGCAGTAAGAACTTCACTGACATGTCTATATTTAGACACCATATGAAGTTTTATAGCTAGTCACTCCAATGAACTAGTTCCCTTAACTAGCATTCATGTTTATCTCCGGACATCCCAATGTCACCAGCCAGTGAGAATCAGCTGATTAGAGAATAACCCATGCTAGTCTCAACATAATTGATAGTGTCCATTTTTTATCAATTCATCGACTAGGGACAATTTCAATACTTCACAATTGCACATGTAGAGATAATCACTAGTTGTCAATTCATCACAAATTCTCTCATGCTGTGAATTGTATTGCGGATATTCAGTAAATGAGTTTAAGATCTCAATCAAATACATAAACATGTATACTCAAATATTGAATATTCATTTATTTAAAATAAATGATTACAATCGTAAGGCGATTGCCTTAGGACATTTTTCTCATATCACTAACATTGTTCTCTGAATTAGAATTACATGAACAGACTAACTGCAATCTGGCCGAGAAAGGTATTGCCTTTGTTGCAGGTAAAACTGGAAGGGCAACCAAGAAGAAGCCTCAACCTGAACCCGAGTCTAACTCAGACTCAGACTTAGAAGACGAAGAAGGAGATCGACCAAAGCTGGTCCGACTGACCCGAAACTACTACAAGGAATTGAAGAACCATACCAAAAGACGGAAAGCCAGCAGAAGAAAGGACGAACCAGCTGAACCCGCAAATGAAAAGAACAAGCCCAACGTGACCTGCTACGAGTGCAAGAAGAAGGGTCACTACAAGACGGAGTGTCCGAACCTAAAGGAGACCAAGAAGAATAGAAGGAAGAAGGAACTTAAGGCAACGTGGGACGAGTCCTCCTCCGAAGAAGAAGAAGAGGTCCCACAATCGAACCTACTCGCACTAACCGCCTCAGAAAAAGTCGAGACCGAATCAGAATCAGAACAGGACGACGGCAGACTGACATTTTCAGAGGACGGCGAAATCAAGGTAAGTGGTTTTACTAGAAGTCAGTTAAATGAGTTAATTTCTTATCTTTCTCGAGATTTGGCGAAAGCTAAACTCCGAGTCGAATCCCTCCGACAGGAAGTAAAACTCCTGAAAGAGGGAGCTGACTCTAGACCCTTAACTGAGAAGATTCAAGAAGGAACCTCTACTCAAGTTGAAAAACATGAGAAAGAGAACTCCTCCCTGAAAACTCAGGTTAAGGACCTTAAATCAGCTTTAGAATGATTCACTTCTGGTTCCAAGGGTCTTGACATGATTCTTGGAAAACAGAAGTCGGTTCTAAATCGATCCGGACTAGGTTATAGAACCAAATCTAGACAAAGATCCTACTTTGTTGTACTGAACCAGTCCAGACCTAAAGTTCAAGCATGGGTACCCAAACTATGCCTGAACAAACAAACTGGATCAAATCAATACTGGATCCCCAAGGACAAGATTCACATCTTGCCAGACCATTATCGTGGCTTTAGTCCAGGGGGAGCCAAATTAAAAACAGTATTTATTGTTAGATAAAATTCAATTCTTGATTGCAATTGGCTTGTTTGATTGTTTACTTAATTCCTGCAATTTACCATGTTTAGATTTAGGAATGGTTAGTTTAAAGACTGAACAAACTTAACTGAAATTTGAAAAACATAGTATTGGGTGGCGGTGAGATGATAGTACGTTAGGGAAACCAATTCTAATAAGGTCACGTATTCTCTACGTGGTCTCTTTAGACTGGTGAAACTAGCCGAAGCTACCGATCCAAGACCCAAACTAGTTAGACCAGAATTTTTCAAAGATTAATTTTGAAAATGAAATTTCACTGAAAGGCTTTGTCAAGGAAAGGGTTGATGATCCAATAAGGCTACGGGCAAAGAAGGCCTAGTGCCTCGCCAAGACCTGGAAGCCAATCTTTGAAATTCAAATTCAAACTAGTCTCTGTTAAATTCGAATCTAACATAAATTTTCAGTTAGTTGTAGATTTAAACATTCTTTTCAAAATAAATTCAATTGTTTTCAAAATTAATTAAGCTTTTCAAAATAAATCATGTTTTTCTCAAAAATTCTTTTATCAAAACTTGTCTCACAAAACCTATAAGGCTAACATGATTAAAAACCCTAGATTGGGTGAGACAGTAAAATTATACTCAATTGAAATTCCTTTAATACCAATATTGTGGTTTAATCCTGTAGTTCAGAACGTAGTCAAATCATGGTCAACGTAGTCATACCATGGTCAACATAGTCATACCATGGTCAACATAGTCAAACCATGGTCAACGTAGTCAAACCATGGTCAAAGCAGTCAAACAATAGTCAAAGCAGTCAAATCCCTTCAAACCATGGTCAAACCAATTAAATCATGGTCAAATGATCACAAAACATCAAAAGTGTTACTTCCTACATAATCCGGGCGCCCGTGACTCCTCGGGCGCCCCCCATGACTTTCTCTTCTCTCAAGGCAAAAAGCTACCTTTACCCCTTGACCGGGGCTCTCGGAACCATGCGGGTGCCCCCATACCAGTCAAAGCAGCAAAGCTACAAATTTCAACCTGACCGGGGCACCCGGGTCATTGCGGGCGCCCCCAACCAGCACTAGTCACTTCCAAAGGTAGTAGACTGCTGTCCCGGGCGCCCGGGAGCTCCCGAGCGCCCCCAATAAACTGCCTATAAAAAGGCACCCGAACTTCCTCTTCTTCCCACACCAAAAACCATCCTCCTTCCTTCCAAAGAGATCAAGTGACACTTGTGTTTCCTCAATCTCAACCATGCCTCCCCGGTATGATTTCTTTTATGCATTTAGAATTATTTTCATAATTCCTTTCTTATAAATGCATATTTCTTAACTTAGAAAACGCCGAGCGAACCAAGCGAACCCCGGTACCGAACCGAGTCCCGACCCTAGGTTTCCAACTCTAGAACTTTGTAATAAGTTTGCTCGAACAACCTATAAGCCTATCAAAACTAGCTATCTAAATAGACACTTCTTCACCCAATCTTGTCCTTTAGTCATGAATGTTATAAACTTTTATCAACTAGACAATCTAGTGTTCTACACTCATTCAATTAACACATCTTTATGTGCAGAATTCTATAATAACATAGTTCGATAAAACGATCTCATGTTTGTCACTACTGTTCAAGGGATACCCTTGTCGATCACCCCTACTTTATTAAATCGATTTCTTGGACTACGACCCTCCCAGTCCACCTTTTGTTGCTATCCACCTAGGGATCCTCCATTTGATGCTCCCTACTCTCACATTACTCTAGACACTCTCTACTCCTATTTCTATAGGGAAGGTAGACTCCCCGTAGCTAGACGATTTCAGTCCGTTGACCTTCAGGCCCAGGACTACGCTCTGTACAGAGTCCTGGTCCGTTGTATTTTACCACTATCCACTAGGGATGTCGCGACCATGCGACCTTTTCATGCCTTCCTTTTGTATGCCCTGATCCATCATCTTGACATTGACATTGGACTACACATGTTTCATACTATTCTGCATGCATCAGTGTTACCACTCAGGGACGAGTGCGCACTCCCTTCCGCCACATCATCACCTCCATCCTTCATCACCACGGTCGTTGCATTACCGTAGGTGAAATAACAGCGATGATCGATTTTGATGAGATAGGGTTTAGGAACTTCTCTTTAGCTGGTATAGAGGTATCGGTCACCGGGGTTTTGACTTGGAGATGACAGCGAGCCGGAGCTCAGATCGACTCAGACGAGGAGGTGGAAGTTGATGTCGCCGATTTGGCAGCAGAGGCTCGAGCACACATAGACGAGCCCCCTCCACCGACACTCTATGAGAGAGTGACACGGCTGGAGACACAGGTCCAGAGCCTCCGAGAGGAAGTGGAGGCAAACCATGCTGAAGATATGGAGACAAATCTAGGCTATTACACTGACTATATGAGTGCCCTTAGAGCTGAGAGGGAGACCAGAGACGCATAGTATCACGAGATGATGGAGCTGTTCCGATCCTGGCAGCCAGGCTCTTCTGATCATCCTGGTCCGTCCTCCTAGATTTGATTAGCATTGTACCAGTGACTATCTGACTGCCCCTACTCAGTAGGGTTGACTCATGTTTTGACTTGTATGACTGTGCTGATTCTCTCTGTTGACTAGCTGACTTATGGAGATGAGTACTTGTTTTTCTCTACTATTTAATCAGCAGTTAGGATTATGCTTGGTAGAATAGATTTAGTCTACTGTTGGTTTTCTTACTCAATTCAAAATCAGCTTTTAAAGTAGTTTTTAAAATGCTTTCAAAATCAGCTTTTACTTACTTTTGAAAAGTTTTAAAAATAAATAAATTTTTCGACTTAAGTTTTAAAAAAAAACTATCCCTTTCAAAACTAGGGCTTTTTCGCAAATGGACTTAACCTAGGCCCTAACCATAGAACTGCATGCACCTATAGATTTAGAAGCCAACATCTCACAAGCACCTTAGGGTACTTTTGATTGATAACCTAGAATGGGTTGAGATGCTTAGGTCTTTGCCTTAATTCAAGATGCTTTAAGTCAGTGCATTTGCAGTAATTGGGGCACTAAATACAACTTACACAGTAATCAAGTTATGTGTCAAGTTTAGAAAATCTAACTTGAACTGAACACTTAACTTGACTAACCCTAGCGAAAATTACTGCTTATAGCAGTTAGTAAGTAGCTAATTGGGTTAGACAGGACCCTAAAAGAGAAAATTGAAACTGATTTGGTTTAATTCATATCCTGAACTGATTCAGTACAGCGAATTATGCAAGTTATTATTTTCTTTTATGCAATTTAATTATCCTGTTTCTGCTATACTTCTTTGTTTTTGATATATGGCAAAGGGGGAGAGATAGGTAAGGAGAGTTTAAAAGTTTTTCTCTAAATCCAAAATTTCAAACTCTATATTCAAAAAGTACTTAATTCATTTTTCAAAAGTACTAAGGTTTTCTAAGTATTTAAAAGTTTTCAAAGCTTTCTTATTACGTTAAACTTAAGTTTTCAATCTTCCCTAAGTACTTAAGTTTTCAATCTTCCCTAAGTACTTAAGTTTTCAATTTTCCCTAAGTACTTAAGTTTTTAATTTTCCTAAGTACTTAAGTTTTCAATCTTCCCTAAGTACTTAAGTTTTCAAATTTTCCTAAAGTACTTAAAACTAAAATTTTTCAAATTTTACTAAGTACTTAAAACTAAAATTTTTCAGATTTTCCTAAGTACTTAAAACTTAAATCTTTCAAATTTTTTCTAAGTATTTTAAACTTAAGTTTTCAAAAACCCTATAAGTATTTTAAACTTAAGTTTTCAAAAACTTTCTGAGTACTTAAACTTAAATTTTCGAAATTTTCTTTAGTACTCAAACTTAAGTTTTCAAAATTCTTTGTAATACTTAAACTTAAGTTTTCAAATTTATCTAAGTATTTAAACTTAAAATTTTCTACAAGTATAAATTTTCCAAAAGTGCACAACCAAAATTATTTCGGAAAATATGTCTTTAAAGTTTAAGTTGAAAATTATTCTAAGTAAAATCCATCTTTAGACTTAAAATATATCTTCAAAAAACCCCACGAACTTTTAAAAAATCTAGGGGGAGATTCCTTCCAGGGGGAGGAAACAAAATTTCAGTTTACTTGTTCTGATTAACTTAACATTTTGAACCAGAGTTGCCATAAATTAAAAAGGGGGAGATTGTTGGTGCAGAAAGCACCCAAGTCGAACCTGTGTTTTGATAATGGCAAAAGGGATCAAAAGTTACGGTATAATGTTTATCTAACATGTTACTCAAGTGTGCAGGAAGAGTCCTAGCAAAAGACTGCTAGGCACCTGGCGAAGGAATGCCAGGATACAAAGCCCTAGCGAAGGACTACTAGGCACCTGGTGAAGGAATGCCAGGATACAAAGCCCTAGCGAAGGACTTCTAGGCACCTGGCGAAGGAATGCCAGGATACAAAGCCCTAGCGAAGGACTGCTAGGCACCTGGCGAAGGAATGCCAGGATACAAAGACCTAGCGAAGGACTGCTAGGCACCAGGCGAAGGACGGCTTGGTACTGAAGACCTGGCGAAGGACAGCTAGGCACCTAGCGAAGGACTGCTGGGCAAAAGTCCAACCGGAGGAGCCGGTTGGCATCAGGTAAATTCTCCCGAGAGGAGTAGGTGAGGACGCGATCCCCATCGAGGGAACAGTAGGCGTCGGTTCGACTTAGGGCTCCATTTGGGAGACCCAAAGTCAGAACCAAGACAGCTAAGGCTGTATAAAACTAATATATTATTGCTTTATGTCATTTTGGACTAACCCTGGATGCAGGACCGAAGGAACGAGTGTCTGCAACTCAGACAGACTCAAAGGAGTGAGGCAGCAGCTGAGTAGGGCGCCCGGAGTGTCCCGGGCGCCCCCAAGGTGATTACAAAATAGATGAAGCAAAAGAAGTACTTCGGCAGCTTATGGGCGGGGCACCCCCGTGCTCCTGGGCGCCCCCAGCGTCCCGGGCGCCCCCAGGTTAAGCTAACGAAGCAGAAGCCAGCGAAGCCAAACGGATAAGAGGTGACCCAGTCAACCCGGGCGCCCCCAGCGTCCCGGGCGCCCCAGTCAAAGCCTGATCCCGAGATTGAAGGGATCAGAGCTGACCGAGAAGAACTCGGATCAGCTAACACGTGGGGGGGGGGCGCCCCCGACGTTCCGGGCGCCCCCAGGGGCTATAAAAAGGCCCTCAACCCCAAGGCTTCGGGATTCAATTCTTCCAACGCATTCACGCTCTTCTACGCTCACGCTCTGCTCCGGAAACCTCCCGACTCGAGATAAAAGCGCTGACGACGTCCCTCTACTCCGAAAATACAATCTATAAAGGACGTTGGTAACGAAGAGCTTCTTTTAAAGTTTACTGCACTAGTCTTGTAATACTTCTTGTAAACTGTTTTTGCGCACATATAGAATTGCCCGCAGAAAACGGTCAACGACCGTGGGCCTTGGAGTAGGAGCCGACCGCGACTCCGAACCAAGTAAAAACCTTGGTGTTTGCGTGTGTTTGTGTAAATTTCCGCTGTGCATTCTCTATTTCTTAATCAGAATGTTTTACGATATTCACCCCCCTCTATCGTTTCTCTCGATCCAACATGTTTGATTTATTTGTTGCTTGGACTCACTAGAATTGGTTCAAAATGTGTTTATAATTTTACTGGCTCTGATTCACAATTGTTTTTCGACTAGTATGTTTTTTTTAATATATGACAAAGGGGGAGAGTGAGTAAAAAAAAGTAAAGTAATGTTTTTTTTTGAAAATTTAACTTTTCATTTTTTTCAAAAAAAACATTACTTTTCAAAGGCTAAAGTAATGTAAAGCAATGTGTCCTTGGTATTCATTAGATGAGTATAAATACCCCCTCTTGTCAAAGGCTAAAGGGATGCACTTCTCTTCTTCTTCTTTCTTCCTCCTTGTCCAAAACTCCCTAGTGGAGGTTCTTGTATTTTGTGAACCATCCCAAGTTGCAAGCACAACTAAGGTGGTTCCTCTCTGAGGCAAAGATCGTGTTCGTGTGGA
Source organism: Boesenbergia rotunda (assembly GCA_024364735.1). NCBI lineage: Eukaryota > Viridiplantae > Streptophyta > Magnoliopsida > Zingiberales > Zingiberaceae > Boesenbergia > Boesenbergia rotunda. The sequence continues at coordinate 168,591 of JAGFNQ010007056.1, read as the reverse complement.
TACGCATAGAGGCACGGACACCTGAACGTGCAAGAGATCCGACATACCTCGGATAAGTGGGATAACCGAAGGGCACGCGCCAAAGGTATACCTATACGATAGGATTTTTGTAAATTCATTTTGTATGAGTTTTCTTTCACATGGATCGCTCAAGGGATCTTATTTCTGCTGTGAATTTTAAATATTTTTGCCCATAGATCCCTACAGTTTCTTTATCAAATAAAACATTCATGGTTTCTTCAATTCTAAGGGTATGTTTGTTAAAGACCCTATATGCCCGACTCGTGGTTGAGTATCCTACAAATATTCCTGGGGTTGATTTAGATTGAAATTTTCCTAGATAGTCATTCGTATTTAAGATATGGACCTTACACCCAAATACTCATAGGTAATATAGGTTGGGTATTCTTCGGTAATATAGTTCGTAAGGTGTTTTACTATGTCTTTTATTTATTAGTACCCTATTTTGAATATAACATGCGGTGTTTATAGCTTCTGTCCAAATTTGATTGGTTAGACTATATTCATTTAGCATGGTCCTAGCGGCTTCATGAAGGGTTCTATTCTTTCATTCAACTATCCAATTTTGTTGGGGGGGGGGGGGTTCTTGTTAGGATGTATACTAAAAGTCTTACTTTTTGTATAGACATCTACATTTTGAAAGAGAATCAAAAAATCACTGATGCATATTTATATTAGTATATGCATAATTGTCTGATACTTTGAATTGTAGATAACATGGTGTGTGGTGACACACAGAAGATCATGTTATCAGTCCCTTGCAGAGTATAAGTAGAGGCTCACAACCGAGATGGAGTTGGACAAACCATCGGGATGGTTGTAGTGTAATTTGGTGTTGGTTTGTCTTGACAATAGAATTACACTAGTGCACTTTGTGTGCATTTAGCAGAACCAACATAGAGGTCATCCAATTTGTGCTGACTTTATAATTGGATCGAACCTCAGTTTATTATGGAAGTACATGCTCTGAATCCCGATATAATAACGGGCACATGTACTTAGTAGTTATTCCTTTGATTTACCAATGGGTGAGATTTATTCTGCTAAATCGATAGGCATGGTAGGTTTGAAAATTATATTATTTACATGGTGTGCCGTTGATTATAGATGGAATTCGTGTCCTGGTGAGTCGAGATGATGATGCCCCATTGATGAGTCATAAGGTTCATCATGTTAGATCTTGCAAGTGGACTTGGTCCAACATGATGATAAGGATGAGTAGTGCTAATCAAGGAGTTAGATGTTGATTAATTAAAATTGTTGGTAATTTAAATTAATCAACAGAAATTCGATATCTTAAACACAGGAAGAAATTGCTCTCATAATAGGTGGAGCCCATATGTAAATATGGGGGGGGGGGAGAGGTAGTTCAATGGAGAACCATTAGTGGAATGGTTCTTCATTAATGGATCGGGTTTAGATACATTACCAGGCCAAGACCCAACTTCTCCTCAAGGTCCCTATTGTAGCCCTATAAATACCTCATGGGAGTCATGAAACCAAAGGCTAATATAATCCAAATCATCCAAGAAAACCCTACAACATCTCTCCAATTTCCTGTCCCTCACTCTCTCTCCTAGGGTTGGAGTGGCGACGGTGCAAAGGGAGGAAGAAGAGAACCTTTTTGATGGAATATGGCTCGGCAGGTTTCCTAAGCAAACACGGGTCGAACATGAGAGACCTCTCTATGTCTACGGATTAAAAATTTAACCCGAATGGAGACCTATCCCTCAAACGACCGTCTCGTCATCATATCAATCAGTTCGAGTTACAACTTAGCCAATCTCAAAGATTGAGCCTTGTAACTCGCCTAACCGATCGACCGTGGAAAAGATGATGAGCGGATCGCTGGTTTTTATGTTTATCTTCGGGGTCCATGATATAATTAATTATCGATATTAATTAGCAACTAATTAAACCATGATAATTAATACACATGCAATAACAAAATATCACATGCAATGATAGAAAAACAAATGAGCCAAAGAGAGATTATACCTCGTCTTTTACCTCGCAGTCTTCTACCGTATGACCCTCCCCCCTTGGAAGTCATGTGGGCGACAATCTACCAAGACGCAGAGTCACCAAGGCTTCCAAGTAATCCTATTCCATCTTCCTTCCTTTGCGCCAACAAACCCTAGAGTCAGGGTTTTGCTGCCGGCCACCTTTCTTCCTCTCCACGTTGCGTTGCCGGCCACACCAAGTTTCCAAGGGTTGTCGGCCACAGGGAAGCACTGAGAGGAAGCCAATGAAGAAGAAGAACCAGATAAAGAAGGGAGAAAAAGCAACTTCTTCTTCCAAAACATGCCGCAGCCTCTCCTCCTTCCACCTCACCGCTGGCGCCGCAAGAGGAGGCTCCTCCTTGCTGTCGGCGATCCTTTCTGACCCTTGGATGAGGTCACACAAGAGAAGGAGAAGAAAGGAAGAGAACTAGAAGAACAGATAATCTTCTCCAATCCCTACTGAGCCCTACTTCTTCCTCCTCTACCGCTGGCGATCACCTCCAAGAAGCAATCTCCCTCTCCTCCACCGGCGCCGATTCATTTCGTCTCCTTGCTGCTGCCGTGTGCCACAAAGGAAAAGCCAAATCCTCCTTGTCTAGTGCTCGTCGGCCACCACAAAGAGAGGGAGAGAAGAACCAAGGAAGAGGAAGAATGAATTTCTTCTCCACCACCTTGCGCGTGACCTAGGAGAGAGAAGAGAGAGAGAGAGAGAACTAGGGTTTTCCTTGGATGATTAATTGGATTAATTAGACTTCGTATCATGACTCCTATGGGGTATATATAGAGCTACGATAGAGACCATGAGGAGGAGTTGGGTCTTGGCCCGCTAATGGATCCAAATCCGATCCATTAATGGAAATCCATTCCACTAAAGGATCCCAATTGATCTTCCTCACCAACCGCCATATTTTTATATGGGGTCCACCTATTATGAGCACATCCATCTCCCCGTGTTTAAGATTCGAATGCCCGTCTATTAATTTAAATTACTGACAATTTTAATTAATCAATCTCTTGATCCTTGACTAGTACCACTCAACCTTTTCATCATGATGGACCATAGTCCACTTGCAAGATTTAACATGATGATCCTTATGAGCTCATCAAGGGTGCATCATCATCCCGACTCACCAGGACATTGATTCCATCAATAATCAATGACACAACTATGGATTAAAAATTTAACCTGAATGGAGACCTATCCCTCAAACGACTGTCTCATCATCGTATCAATTGGTTCGAGTTACAACTTAGCCAATCTCAAAAATCAAGCTTTGTAACTCGCCTAACCAATCGACCGTAGAAAAGACGATGAGCGGATCGTCGATTTTTGTGATTATCTTCGGGGTCCATGACATAATTAATTATCAATATTAATTAGTAACTAATTAAACCATGATAATTAATACACATGCAATAACAAAATATCACATGAAATGATAGAAAAATAAAGGAGCCAAAGAGAGATTATACCTCGTCTTTTACCTCGCAGTCTTCTACCGTATGACCCTCCACCATTCATCCTCTCCACCAAGCGCCACCAGCAACACCAAGTTTCCAAGGATAGCTGGCCACAAGGCAGCACTGAGAGGAAGCCAATGAAGAAGAAGAACCAGATGAAGAATGTTGGGTTCTCTCAGCACAAAACAATAAAAACGTAGCGGAAACAAGAACCCACGAGCGATCCATGCGAAAGAAAACTCGTATAAAGCTATCTATCTAATAGATTTATCTACTGTTTATACCTTTGAAGCGTGCCATTCGTTTATCCCGCTTGTCCAAGATGCGCCGGATCTCTTGCATGTTCAAGCGTCCGTGCCTCTATTCGTATCCACACGGACACAATCTCCCAATTTCGGGAGAGCTACCTTAGTTGTGCTAGCAACTTGAGGTAGCTCGCAGAACACCAAGAACCTTATAATAAGGTTTCGGCCAAAAGGGGAGGAGAGGAAGAAGAGAGGAAGGGAAGGGGAAATGCTAAGGCAAGAAGAAGAAGAAATCCAAAGTCACAAGGCCCTCTTTTATAATCATCCCATGAATATGAAGAGGTTTGTGTCTCTTTGGCTTCCCAATAAAGAGCACATCTTTTTATGTGGCTCTTTATCATTTCCCATGCAAGAAAAGAATCTTTTCATCCAATGAAAAGAGACTTTTCTCTTTCCTCCATGCAACTCCGACCGGGCCTCTCGGGCTTCCGACTCGGTCTCCCGACCAAGTCTCCAGAGTGGCGAGCTCCCGACCCAGTCTGTCGAGCTCCGACCCAGTCCGTCGAGTGCCGACCCAGTCCGCCGAGCTCCGACTCGGTCCGCCGAGCTCCGACTCGGTCCGTAGAGCTCCGACTCGGTCCGCCGAGCTCCGACTCGGTCCGCCGAGCTCCGACTCAGCTCGCCGAGCTCCGACTCGGCCCGCCGAGCTCCGACTCGGCCCGCCGAGCTCCGACTCGGCCCCTCGAGTTCCCAACTCGAGCCCCCCCTGAACTAACCTCCCGAGTTCCCAACTCGGGCACAGATCTCCCGAGTCCCCGACTCGGGCTTGGACTCCCGAGTTCCCAACTCGGATTTCCCGAAGCATTGTGCCCTTTGTGTGTGACCCAATAGGTTCTCGTGAAGTTGGCAATGCGCCTAAACACTTTAGACATATAAGCAATGAGCGGCATCTAGCAATGCATCATTGCTACCCAAGTAACAAGAAAAGTCGAGATCCGACTAAACCTCCGTGACTATGATAGTGTATGACCTTGTCCTTCTATCCTTGATATCTAGATTGACCAATGAGGCATAGACCGTGTCATCCTCAATCAATCTTGTGTTTCATGATCCCGAGTACACTCACTCAAACAAATGAGCTCAATAACTCATATTGACTCATTTGAGCATGGCCATGCGTTTCAATAGTCCTACTCGATCAAGGGGCCCACAGATATCACTCCCGTCATATGGGAGGGATAGATCCCATTTACATCACTCACATCCCTCCGCATAATTCATTACATACCCAGTGATCACCTTTATAGTCCACCCTGTTACGGGTGACGTTAGACGATACCAAAGTACATAACTCCTTATGTAGGGAACCATAGTGAATTCAGGTCTAAGGACTATTCATACCAATAGTCACATGAGAAAGTCTATGACACTCATATGACAATCTATGAAACTTTCTCATGGCAGGTCATTCAGTACACATTCTCCAATGTATACCCATGTGTCAACTTGATATCACATATCCATGACTTGTGAGCTCAAGTCATCAGTTGACCTACATGCTAGTCTCCATGCATTAATATTGTTCTTGAATATTAATGCTTGACTAGGAATAATTTAGTGTAGTGTTCTCTACATTATCTCACTATCGATTCAACCAATCGATATAATGTAGATAAAAACCTACTACACAAGGACATTATCATACTTAGTCATTCGGCACAGAATACAAAGTAAGTATAATAACCAAACATGCCTTTATTAATGATAGAATATGATACAAAATGCCTCTAGTCAATCATCACATAATTGGCTCTAGTGCTCCTAACAATTCAACCGTTGGATGAGTGCTAGATAATCTGAGCCGTCCAATGCTAACAGATATAAACTGCCATCTGCCCCCGAGCTGAGTTGTCGTGTCTTCGCTGCAGCTTAGGGAGTTCTTCGTTTCTTCACTGTTTTCTTCGTCTCTTCTCATCCGATCGCGCGACCGCTTGGATTCCCACCTTGGTTCAAGTTCTAGATCGTCGGATCTTCTTCTCCGTGAGATTTTCAGGTCCAATTCACCCAAGAACAGAGCTGAGTGAGGGTTTCATCAGCTCTGCCATTTGATTACTTGGTTCTCGATAGTGTGCCGCTTTCATCCATCTGAGCTAGCCGGAGGGTTCTCTGGAGTGTTCTGATCATCCCCAAGCCATCATCGCAATCCGACACAACGAGATCGAGGAGATCGGATGGGTTTTTCATATTTGAGCAGAGTTTGAGTTTGATTTGATCACTGAGACAGATTTTCCAGCGATTTGTTGAGCTAAGGGGTTCGAGGCTCACTCTTGTGTGATGGCAAGAAGATCTTGTGCTAAGGAAGGGATCTAAGCTTAATATCTTAGTGAATTTTCAATTCTAAGCTGTAGTTTCGAATTCTGCAATTCATTTACAGTTTCTGAATTTTGAATCAGTTGAACTTAAATTTTTGATTTGTTTCTGCCGTTATTAGCTTTTAATTTCTGCATCCGTATCAGCTTGATTGCTTGTTTAGTGAACATTAAATTCAATCTCAATTTGCTTCGCAAATCAGTTTACTCCTGCATTTCAGTCTCAGCTTCTGCGTATCAACATTATTGTCTGCGTATCAACTTAGTTTCTGAATTTTTTTTAGCTTACTTCAGATTTAGTTTGTGCCGAGTTTTAATTCCTGAAATTAGAGTCAACATTTAGTGTGCTAATGCATTTGATCTAAGCTAGTTTTGCATTTAGTTTTATTTCTGCAATCTTGCTCATCTTGCTTGCGAATTGGTTTCAATGGTTGCGTATCAGCTTTATTTCTGCAATTTCAGCTGATAGTTTCTGAATTTGTGTTAAGTAAACACTAGTTCTTCTTAAGCTTTTCTGATCTTTAGATTAGTGCATCAATTTCAGCTAGTTTGTTTGTTCTGCGTCCAATTCGTCTGCTGAACTTCTGCACACAGTTTATGCATTCCTGCACATTCATTTTTGCTTTCGGTTTGTGTCTGAATTGAGCAGTTTTTGGTCTGACTTTCTTCATTCATTCCTGGAAATTTCTTCATTGATAGTTTTGTTTTCCAAGCTGAGTTGCTCAGTGTCATTTCTAAATTGTCAGTTACAACTTTGGCACTTAGTATCAGTTTTCTTTTCAGCATATAGGTTTTCTTTCTCCCTTGTGTATCAAGTTTGTGTCATTTCCGGATTTTGTGTTAAGTGAAGATTCAGCCAATGATTCAGTGATTTTGAGCTTTAATTCCTGAAGTTAAACAAACCCTTTAGTGTGCTATTGCGCTCGAATTCAGTTTGCTTCACAGCCAGCTCGTTTTTGAACTTTAAGCTTCATTTTTGCATAACAGTTTTTAGTTGCTGCGATTTTGTATCAAGAGAAGCATTAGGCATTGATTGGTATGAAATTGAACACAACTTGTAGTGTAGTCTTGCATTTGAATTCAGATTTGCTCTTCACATTCGGCTAAGTTGCATTGGTTGATTAAGTTTCTCATTGGTTGAATTCATTAGTTGTCATTACCTTGTTTAGTTCATTTAGTTAAGTTTCCTTTCTTTTCATTGCGTTTTCATTTCTAATTGAAACCAAACCCAATTCTTACTTGAAACCCAAAAATATTTGACGACACGTAAACTCAAGCTTGAATCAAACAACCTTAACTAGCCCTAAGAAAAATACGACATGTGGCCCCTTTACTACATTTTTATCTTTGTTAGCAAAAAGGGTTTCCAGCTTTACAAATGTCTAAATTTGAGACTCACATTCGTGACACCTATATCATTGGGTTGCATCAACGACAAACACAAACTAAAAGCAATAAAGAAGAAAAATCTAATTTTTCCAACTATAATGGCTTTAGTCTTCAATGTGTCTCCAGTCGTGTTGCCACCCCATCCGCTCCTCCCTACACCATGCGCAAGCCAGCATTGAAGGGATCTCCGAGCAGAGATAAAATGTTATTTATTTACGTCCATCGATCCTATACTCCACAAAGGAGTGTACATAAAATCTAGATCAAAAGTAAATAAAAAGCGTGGCTAAACAGGTGTCGTATTTAATTACAAAAATCAAATACAAATTTAGCCTCGTCAACCCCGAGGATTCAAATAAATTTACAACCATGCACAACCAATCACATACAATCATTATTTTAGCCATAATAGTTGGAATCTCGTGTCTGCAACCAAAGAGTTAGCCTATGCACATCTTACTATTATTCGACAAAATAAAATACATGATAAAGTGCAAAATGTAACCGAATCCAAAACACACAAAATCGGAATCCTCGGCTCTGATACTAAATGTTGGTTGCAGGTTTCCTAAGCGAATACCGGGTCGCTCATGGTAGACCTTTCCATGTCCACGGATTAAAATTATTAATCCGAATGGAGACATATTTCCCAAAACGACCGTCTCATCATCGTTCCAACAGATTCGAGCGATCGCTTGAACAACCAAGTTGTTCTAGCGATCAATCTCGTTCAACCGATTAGGCACAGAATAGACGATGAGCGGATCACCGATTTTTGTGTTTATCATCGGGGTCCACAATAATTAATTATCATAATTAATTAACAAATAATTAACATGCAATGATAATTAATTAACCACATGAAATAATAGAAATTAAAGAGCCATGGAGACGGTTATACCTTTCGTTTTATCTCTCGATCTTCTATTGTATGACCCTCCCCTCTTGGACATCGTGTGGGCGACGATCTACCAAGAACCGAAGTCACCAAGGCCTTCCAATACCACCTTCTTCTTGCACCAACCAAACCCTAGCCACTAGGGTTGCCGTCGGACACTTCTTCCACTCCACCTTGCGCCACCGGCCACACCAAACTTCCAAAGTGCACCGACCACAAGGAAGCACCGGAGAGGAAATAAGGGATGAAGATGAAGAAGGAGAAGAGATGGTTTTCTGTTCCCCACAGCCACCCTAGGCGCCGCAAGCCCTCCCTTTTCCTCTCTCCTTGCCGCCGGCCAAAGAAAGCAAGAGAAGCTCTCTTTTTCGACCGCCAGCGACTCCTCCTTGCACCCAACTTGCTCATGCCAAGGAGGAAGAAAGGAAGAAAGAAGATGGAGAGGAAAAGAAGAAGAAAAAGAAGATGAAGAATCCTCTTCTTCACACCTTCTTCTTGTTAGGATGTATACTAAAAGTCTTGCCTTTTCTGTGTGGACATATACATTTTGAATGAGAAACACATGATCACTGATTGCATGTTTATATTAGTATGTGCATATTGTCTCATACTTTGCATTGTAGATAACATGGTGTACGGTGTCACACAGAAGCCCATGTTATCAATCCCTTGCAAAGTATAAGTAGAGGCTCACAACCGAGATAAAATTGGACAAACCATCAGGATGGTTGTAGTGTAATTTGGTGTTAGTTTATCTTGACCATAGAATTACACTATCTTAGATTAGCAGTGCAAGAATAAATGTAAGTAAAAGAAATTGCAAGTAGTGTTGCACCAACATCGAGAAACAAAAAAACTTGCAAATGAAAAAATATCAAAAATAGGTAAGAGTACCGTTTCTGATTAATTTGAAAAGCACAAAATCTGATTAAATGGCTTAAATGGTGGTTTCACTGAATCTGAGTAAACCCTGCTCTGATACCACTTGTGGGATCATAGAGAGCGATAGAGGGGGGGGGTGAATATCGCATTTTGAAAATTCTCGGATTCATGTAAGAGTGTAAAGTGGAAAGAACAAACACAAGCCAAACAAGTGCTAACACGTTTGTTTTTACTTGGTTTGGAGTCTGTGACGGCTCCTATTCCAAGGCCCATGGTCCTTGACCGTTTACGTTGGATAATATTATAAGTCGTAAAGATGTTACAAAGATGTAAATTTAAGTACAAAGAAAAACAACAAAGTATACCGACAACTTTAAGTAAGAGGTGGAAGTAGCGCGTCGTTATCGGAGCAGCGTTTTGGTGTTTCTGGATCGCTTCAGAGCAGCATACTTGAGCACAAAAGCTATAGAAAATTAATTTTTAGAGTATGTGGTCGAAACCCCTTATATATAGGCATACGGGCACCCGAATACCTATAGGGGCGCCCCAACGCTGCAATCCAGCCGCGTCCCAATCTGCTCCCTAGTCAAACCTTATCCTTCTCGGGCTCCTGAGAGCCTCTGGGTGCTTATGTTACTGACATGGTGACTCCAACCAACGCACTCCAATTCAACTTCGCCCAAGCTGAGTCATTCACACAGGGGCACCCGAGACCTCTCGGGCGTAGGCGCCTGTGTTCCCGGGCGCCCAAGACCTCTCGAGCGCCTATGTTCTCGGGCGCCCTAGATGTGGTCAGTCTCCATCTTCTTCGGTTATAACACAAGGTTAGTCCAAATACAAATAATATATAAAATAAGTGCATGTATGACAATAAGTGTTGTCCGATCCTAACTTTGGATTTCAACTGAAATCCTAGGTCGGATCGATGTCTACTGTTCCCTCTTCCAGGGAACGCATCCTCACCTACTCCACACTGGAGAAGTTACCTATTGCCAACCGGCACCTTCGGTTGGACGTTTGCTCGGCTCTAAAAATTTTGGATCCGAGGCGTTCGTATCTCAACCTATCCCTACTTCTGTCTATTGTCCCTGCTCGGCCCAATCTTCCGGATCAGGTCTTTGGTGCCCGACCCCCAGTCAGGTCTTCGTGGCCAATCCTCTGATCCAGGTCTTCGTGCCCAACCCTCGGCCAGGTCTTCGGTGCCCAACCCTCAATCAGGTCTTCATGCCCAATCCTCGACTAGTACTTCGTGCTCGACCCTACATGTCAAGACTTCGTGCCTAGATAAACTAGGACTTTCCTACACACTTAGTAAAACATATTAGATCCAAAAGCATACCTAAATTTAAACCCTTTGCCATTATCAAAATTAGGTTCGATTTGGTTCTTTTGGCACCAACACAAGAAACTCTTCTTCTTTCTCCCATGAGCCTTAAAGCCTCCCTAGCCTTCAGATTTGGAAGGAACTTCCAAAAATACAAAGTCGGTGAAATCTACGGTAGGGCGACATGGCCGTGTATAAAACACATAGGCAGATCATGTGGAATTGGTGTCTTTGATAGGAGTCGATGCACGACCATGTGAAAAACACACAGCCGGATCGTGTGTGGTTCTGAGATTTTGAGAGAAGTAGCGCACACCTATGTGAAATACACATGGCTAGGCAATGTGGAATTATGGGAACTCCGGCAGATGCGATTCACGACCATGTGAAAAACACACGGTCGAGCCGTGTGTGATTCTGGAGATCCCTCGATTGCTCTGTCTTTACTCCTTTTGTCCCTAACAAACACACCCGTGTCTTGGGACACGGCCAGAGTGTATTCCATGCTTGATGTCTTCATTCCAATGTTCTTTTAATTCTGTTTTAGCTCCTATTCTTCTTCCTATCAATGACAAAGTACAAGAGTAGATCTCCAAAGAAAAATAGTGAAACAATACTAAAAGGAAATAAACCATGCAAAATATGCTCCTAGAATATCACAAGATGAGTACAAAATACTAATAAAAATCTAATACGAAATACACTCATCAATGTCCAATCCTCATATTATAGAATTTGAAAGGATTCTTGATCTGTTGATCAATCTGAATTGATTGAACATATGAAATGTGATTTGATATACAACTAGGAGGAGAAATTTAATATAACATCGAAATCTAGCCTCCATCCATTCTTTGTTTAACATTGCCCTATCCGATTTGCAGCCGGGCGTCATTACTCCATGTATCACCTAATGGTTGTTAATGTTAGTAGGAGCCCTAGAGCCAATTATATGATGATTGACTAGGGACTTTTTGTATCAAATTCTATCATTAACAAAGGCATGTTTGGTTATTATATTTACTTTATATTTGTGTCAAATAACTAAATATAATAATGTCCTTGGGTAGTAGGTTCTTACCTACTTTATATCGATTGGTTGAATCGATAGTGAGATAATGTAGAGAACACTACGCTAAACCATTCCTAGTCAAGTATTAATATTCAAGGACAACATTAATGTATGGAGACTAGCATGTAGGTCAACTGATGACTTGAGCTCACAAGTCATGGATATATGATATCAAGTTGACACATGGGTATACATTGGAGAATGTGTACTGAATTGACCCGCCATGAGAAAGTTTCATAGATTGTCATAAGAGTGTCATAAACTTTCTCATGTGACTATTAGTATGGATAGTCCTTAGACCTGAAGTCACTACGGTTCCCTACATAAGGAGTTATGTACTTTGATATCGTCAAACGTCACCCATAACAGGGTGGACTATAAAGGCGATCACTGGGTATGTAATGAATTATGCGGAGGGATGTGAGTGATGTAGATGGGATCTATCCCTCCCATATGACGGGAGTGATATCTGTGGGCCCCTTGATCGAGTAGGACTACTAAAACGCATGACCATGCTCAAATGAGTCAATATGAGATATTGAGCTCATTTGTTTGAGTGAGACTACTCGGGAATCAAGAAACACAAAGACTGATCGAGGATGACACAGTCTATGCCTCATTGGTCAATCTAGATATCAAGGATAGAAGGACAAGGTCATACATTGTCATAGTCACGGAGGTTAAGTCGGATCTCGACTTTCTCGTCACTTGGGTAGCAATGATGCATTGCTAGATGCCGCTCATTGCTTATGTGTCTAAAGTGATTTAGACACATTGTCAACGTTACGAGAACCTATTGGGTCACACACTAAGGACACGATGCTTCGGAGATTAATTGATCTTAGTTTGATTAAGATTTGATTCGAATTGGATTAATTGAGTTTGACTCAAGTAAATCTAATTAGATTATGGGATTGAGTTTAATTTGAGTTAGACTCATCTAGATTAGACTCAACCACTTAATTATGGATAATATTCATTAAATGATTTAATGAAAATTATTTAAGAGGAAGGCTAAGAGACATTCTATTTATTAGATGAATAGAATATTAAGAGTCTCAAGGGATAACAAAAGGCTTGGTATTCATTGGGTTTTATTAGCATTAAGATGAGAGGAGCTCAAGGGACAAAGACCCTTGGTATTCATTAGATGAGTATAAATACCCCTCTTGTCAAAGACTAATGGTGAGCACTTCTCTTCTTCTTCTTTCTTCCTCCTTGTCCAAAACTCCCTAGTGGAGGTTCTTGTGCTTTGTGAACCATCCCAAGTTGCTAGCACAACTAAGGTGGTTCCTCTCCGAGGCAAAGATCGTGTTCATGTGGATACGCATAGAGGCACGGACACTTGAACGTGCAAGAGATCCGGCATACCTCGGATAAGCGGGATAAGCGAAGGGCACGCGCCAAAGGTATACCTATATGATAGGATTTTTTGTAAATTCACTTTGTATGAGTTTTCTTTCACATGGATCGCTCAAGAGATCTTATTTTTGCTGCGATTTTTAAATATTTTTTCCCATAGATCCCTACAGTGGTATTAGAGCCACTTGCAAAAGATCATACAAAGAAAAAAAACTTTATATGTGATATAGAAGTAGGACATAATTTTGTTGTGGATTGTATAATGCATGAGCATTTGTTGAAATACAAAAGTTTGTGTTGATCAAACTAAATGCCCATAGCATTATCATATGAATGTGAAAGTGTGTTATGGTCTGATTATACTCAACAAATTTTATAACCTTTGGTTTCGGCTCATGAGCATTTTTACAATCATAATAAAAATTGATGTCCTAAATCTATTATGTGTGATTGATGACATTGTGCATGGTTATGGCCTTAACCCCAATATGATTGGATGTATATGTGTGTGTGCATGTTGTAATATAATTCATAATGCGACCTACGTGTCATGTCTTATCTCTATTTTTCTAGTTGTAAAATAGATTTAGACTCGAATATAACTCGAGTTTTTCTAATTTGTAATGTACAAAATGAGAAGTGGAATGCCCATTGAAGTATGAAGTTACAAGAACGATGTGTGACACATGACGACCGAAAAATGCACTTGAAGAAGATGTTATCCCTAGGTTGACCATTGATTTTCTCATTGGCTTGAGAAGATCGTAGCATACGGGTCAAAACCATGTCTCATTTATCGCTTATATGTTGATATGCAATGTGTGTATGTGATGCATGATTAGATAAATATCTTAATTAAGTCAACTCGATATGTCTACCAAAGTTTGATACTCATAAACTACCTCGATCATTTGTTGTTGGGTTTGCCAAAGCAAAGCGACATATTTTATCTTGGTAGAGTGCGAGAGGACAATTGTGATGTCCCGCTATCGAACTTTGGGTGGGATATAACTAAGTCACCTCAATTGGATTGAGAAACTTAGAGGCATATCCCAAAAGTTGGGAAAATTGAGTAAGAGAACAATTATACTAAGTCTTGGGCGATTAACCAAAGCTAACTCAAGATGATGTGCAATATGGATCTTGACCCTTTTGTTTCCAAGAGTTGCATGAGATGTAACTGGTAAAATGTTACCTACCTAATTATACCAAGTCTTGGGGGATTAGCCAAAGCTAACTCAAGATGAGGTATAATATGGATCTTGTCCCACAAGAATATGGTCGATTTTTGGCTTGGAACTATTAGTATGGGCAAATTGAGTTTGCCTACATCCATGACTAGCCCCTATCAAAGCTCTATGATTCAGTGGGAGTATCATTTAATTAAAGACCTAATTAAATGATCCAGATATCATACTTATTTCTGTATGTTTTACTGTTGTAGATCACCATGTCATCTAACACGTCAAATACTCTCTCTCTGTGATCCGTCCTTGAGAAGGAAAAGCTCAATGGAGCTAATTTTCTGGACTGGTATAGAAACTTGAGGATCGTCCTCAAGCAAGAACAAAAGTTGTACGTCCTAGAGCAACCTCTTCTAAAAGAACCCGCCACTACCGTGTTAGGATGTATACTAAAAGTCTTGCTTTTGGTTAAAGAATATCTACATTTTGAAAAGAGAATCGTAAAATCACACATTGCATATTATATTAGTATATGCACAAAATGTCTCATACTTTGCATTGTAGATAACATGGTGCGTGGTGACGCACAGAAGATCATGTTATCAGTTCCTTGTAGAAGTATATGTAAGATGTGTATACTGAAAGATATGACTTTTATATATGAACATCTTTATTATAAAATGAGAATCACAACTACACTAGGTGCCTGTTTACATTAGTACATGCATGAAGTCTAATACTATGCATTATAGATAACATGGTGTGTGGTTACACATGGAAGATCGTGTTATCAGTTTCCTGCCTAGTATTAGTAGAGGCTCACAACCGAGATGGAATTGGACAACCCATCGGAATAGTTGTAGTGTAATTAGGTGTGGTTGGTCTTGACCATAGAATTACACAAGTGTGCTTTGAGTACATTGAGCAGGACGAAAACCCGAGATTATCTAATTTGTATCGACTCGATAATTAGATAGGACCACCGTTTATATTATGGAGTACGATCCCTTAATCCCGAAATAATAACGGGCATATATTATTAATTATTATTTCTTTAATTTACCAATTGGCAAGATCTATTCTGTTAGATCGATAGGCCCGGTAAGTTGAGAAATAATATTAATAATATGATGTGACATTGATTATTAATGGAATCCGTGTACTGGTTAGTCGGGATGATAATGCCCCCTTGATGAGCTCAAAAGGTTTATCGTGCTAAACCCTGCAGGTGGATTTGATCTGGTACGATGTTAAGGTTGAGTGGTACTAATCAAGGATCCAGAGGTTAATTAATTTGAATTGTCAGTAATTTAAATTAATTAACGGGCATTCGAGATCTTAAACACGGGGGGATGGATGACTCGTGATATGTGGAGCCCATATGAAAATATGGGGGTTGGTGAGGAAGTTCAATTAAGATCATTTAGTGGAATGGATCTTAATTAATAGATTGGGTTTAGATCTATTAGTGGGCCAAGAACCAACTCCTCCTCTTGGTCCCTACCTTAGCCCTATAAATATCATAAGAGATCATGATACCAAGGCTTAATCTAATTCTAAAAACCCTTGGCTTTTCCCTCCCTCACTTCTCTCTCCTAGGGCAGCCGGCGGCAAGGGCAAATGAGGGATGGCGCAAGGTGACAAAGGGGAAGGAAACTCATCTTTTCCTCCTCCATTTTGATCCTTCTCTCTTCTTCTCCCTTGGAGGACTCGGCAAGAGGCTCAGGAAGGACAGCCGACACCACCTTGAAGCAAGGTGGTCGGCGACGTGCGTGAGCAAGGGAAGAAGGTCGGCGGGTGAAGAGGGAGAGTTGTTCTTCTTCCTATACTACTTCTTCATCTTCCTTTCAGTCCCTCACCTAGATATCTTGTGGTTGAATCTCCCTTGAGAAGGGAGGTGGTCGGCGGCACTTGGTTGGGGAGGGAGAGGCGCCAGCGGCAACCCTAGTGGCTAGGGTTTGTTGGCGAGGGAAGAAGAAGGAAAGAATTAGAAGCATTGGTGATCTTGGTTCACTGTAGATCATCGCCTACACGATGTCCACGAAAGGAGGGACATAAGGTAGAAGACCGCGAGGTGATCGGAAAGGTATATCATTCCTTATGCTCCTTTGATTATCATTATGTCAATTATGTGCTTGCCTTGTTCGTCTCGTCATTTTATGTTTGTTAATTTATTATTTTGATTCCGAATGATGATGAATAATTTATTAACTGGACCCCGACCATAAACACAAAAGTCGATGATCAACTCGTGGCCTTTTCCATGGTCGAACGGTCGAGCAAATTACAATGCCGATTTTGGTAATTAGCTAGGTTGTAATTTGGATCGTTCGATACGGCACGAGACGGTCGATGGGAGACGGGTCTCCATTCGGATTAATTTTTAATCCGTATACATGGAGAGGTCTCTCGGATCAACTAGGTATTCGTTAAGGAAACCCGCCAAGCTATACCCAACAATTGGTATCAAAGCTGAGGTTTCCTGCTTTGTGTGTTTAGGATTGGTTAATTTTTTTGCAATTTTCATACATTTTATTTTGTTGGATGATGTGTGGATGTGCGTAGGCTAACTTTGTGTTGCAGGCACGAGATTCCAACTTCATGGCCAAATATGTGCTGTGTGATTGATATGCAAAATTTTTGTAATTAATTAATCCTCGAGGTTGACGAGGCTAGGTATTTAATTTTTGTAATTAAATATGGCACATGTTTAGCCGAGTTTTTTATTTACAGTTGATGTAGATTTCGGGTACACTCCTTCGTGGAGTATATGATCAATGATGTAAATAATTAGCTATTCATTTTGGCTCGGAGATCCCTCAAGGTAGCTCGCGCAGAAGGAAGGGAGGAGCAGACGAAGTGACGACACGACTGGAGGCGCATTAGAGACCAAGGGCCATGAAAGTTGGAAAATCTAGGATTTTCTTTATTTTATTTTCATGTTACTGGTTATGTGCTTGGTTGTGTGGTAGTGCTAGTAAAATTCCTCGAGATAAATTACTAAGTGGGAGAGGGACCCTAAGGGTCCCGTGGCTTCCATTACAATTCGACAAGTGATGCGAACAAGTCTGCGCGTTGGCTCTGAGTGTCTTCCTCCCCATCGGATGGACTTATTCTGCGAATCACTGAGTCAAAAAAGACTATAGAAAATTATTAAAGAGCGTGTGTACTTCCCCATCGGAAGGCACATAATTGGAAATAATTTTCTTAGTGTTATGGTTCACACTTAGATGTGAATAATAGTATCCTCCCCATCGGAGTCACTGCTATTATTTTGCAGAGCCAAAGGAAACCAACTATTGATCTTACTTGTCAAAAAGTTAGGTTGACAAGATAGTAAGATCGATGGGTAAAACCTCCTCTTACGAATGTAGGGATTCGTATACGTCCACACCATCGTGGCATATGAGTTCCTCGATGTTTAGGGGTGTTGGTTGATTTCGAAAATTAATTGTTCTGATGAATCAATTTATTTTCGATTTCTAAAGTACTGTATGTTGTGATTCTCAGGTTTTTCATAATGGCCTTTACCCCACTAGCAACAATTCTTAAGGACAATAAACTTACCGGCCCAAACTACATAGACTGGAAGAGGAACCTTGACATTGTCCTCACTGCTGAGGAGTATAAATTTGTACTCTTCGAGGAATGTCCAGAAAGGCCTAGAGAGAACTCTGGTGAAGAGTTGAGGGAGCGTTACAAGAAGTGGAAAAAGGCAGATGAGATGGCGCGGTGCTACATTCTGGCATCTATGTCGAATGTGCTACAACATCAGCATCAGGTCATGGCCACTGCTAGTGACATGATGCAGAACCTCAAAGAACTCTTCGGGCACCAAGGTCAAGCGGCTAGGTAGACTGCGATGAAGAGTCTGATGACGACCACTATAGTCGAAGGGACACCATTAAGGGATCATGTCCTAAAGATGATGGCTCACCTCAATGAGATTGAGATACTGGGAGCACAGATCGACGAGGATCCCTGGTCGATATTATACTCTAGTCTCTGCCTAGGAGTTTTGAGCAGTTCAGGCTCAACTATAATATGAACAAAAGGGATTATACGTTGGGTGAACTGCTAGGAGAACTCCAGGCGGCAGAGAGCCTTTTTCGTCAGAACTCACAGGCTTTAGTGACTCAAAGGGTTTCTTCTTCTGAGCCGAAAGGTAGGAAGAAGAAGAAACGAGGAGGGTTCAAGAAGGCAGGAGCATCGCATGGACCCTGGACTGGCGTAAAGAAGCCAAAAGGCAAGTGCTTCACGTGCAAGCAAACTGGGCACTGGAAGGTGGACTATCCTCGTCATCAGAGCAAAGGTATTTCTTCAGCCTTAGTCGTTGAAACATGTTTAGCGATGCTATCTACTAGTACCTGGTGTGTAGATACGGGAGCCACTGACCATGTCTGCAATACTCTGCAGGGGTTCCAGGAAATCTGACGGCTAGCGAATGAAGAAATCGTGGTCTACATGGGCGATGCTACAAAGGTGGTAGCAGTTGCAATGGGAGTTTTCTATTTATCTTTTGAGAGAAATAAAGTATTAGTTCTGAGAGATTGTCTTTTTGTACCCTCGTTTAGAAAGAATCTGATTTCGGTTTCTAAGTTAATAAAGGAAGGATATTCTGTTGCTTTTAATAATAAAGTTGTTATTAAAAGAAATAGAGAGATTATCTATTCGGGTACAATGGTTGGCAATCTGTATAATCTAGAACCAATAACTCCCATGATGCATACTGAAGTAAATATCTCATCATCTAACTTAAAGGAGTCTTCTAAGATGAATCAAACATATCTTTGGCACCTTAGGCTTGGTCATATTAACCTTAGTAGGATTCAAAGGTTGATAGTCGATGGGCCCCTGGGTTCATTGGTGGTGGAGGATCTCCCGACCTGTGAGTCTTGCTTGGAAGCTAAGATGACCAAGAGGCCTTTCAAGGCTAAGGGGTATAGGGCCAAAGATGTGCTAGAACTGATTCATTCTGATTTGTATGGAGCTATGTCAATCTAGGCTAGAGGTGGCTTTGAATATTTCGTCACTATCATTGACGATTATTCAAGGTATGGGTACATTTACCTGATGCGCTGCAAATCTAAATGCTTTGAAAAGTTCAAAGAATTCAAGGCTAATGTGGAGAAACATCGAGGTAAAAGTATCAAGACACTGCGATTAAATCGTGGTGGCGAGTACCTCTTTGGAGAGTTTAGGAGCTACCTATCAGAAGATAGGATTCAGTCCCAGCTAACTGCACCCGGTACACCCCAACAGAACGGAGTTACAGAAAGAAGGAATAGGACTCTTATGGGAATGGTTAAGTCAATGATGAGCTATTCAGACTTACCTGATTCGTTCTGGGGATTCACTCTGGAAACGGCAGCGTACATACTAAACTTGGTCCCATCTAAGTCAGTCCCTCATACTCCCACAGAACTGTGGACTGGGCGCAAGCCCAGTCTAGGACATGTTCGGATTTGGGGTAGTCCAACACATGTGCTGAAGGGAGATACTGATAAGTTGGAATCTCGTACAGAGGTACGTCTGTTCGTAGGCTATCCTAGAGGAACGAAGGGTGGTCTGTTCTATAGTCCTAAGGATCAGAAGGTAATTGTTAGCACAAATATCAGATTCTTGGAAGAGGACTATGTGATGAACCATAAGCCAAAAGTAGACTAGTGCTTAAAGAGTTAAGAGGGGAGGTTCTGACCTTAGGACCAATTGTACAAGAGGACACACTACAAGTCACTGCACCGCGTGTCACTGAGGATACACAAGTGGTGCCTCGACGCAGTGGGAGGGTTGTAGACAGCCTGAAAGGTTCATATTTTTGGGAGAGTCTTCGGACTTAGTCTCTAGTAAACATGAACCGGATCCCTGGACCTATGACGAGACCCTCCAAGATAAGGATGCAGATTCTTGGCAAAGGGTAATGAACTCCAAGATAGAATCGATGAATTCTAACCATGTCTGTGAGCTAGTAGAACCACCCAATGGTGTAAAAACCATTGGATGCAAGTGGATCTACAAGAGAAAGAGAGGGTCAGACGAGAAGGTTGAGATCTTCAAATCTAGGCTTGTTGCGAAAGGGTACACACAGAAAGAGGGTATCGATTATGAGGAGACCTTTTCGTCGGTAGCCATGCTTAAGTCGATCCGGATTCTCTTACCTATTGTAGCTTATATGGATTATGAGGTATGACAGATGGATGTCAAGACGGCTTTCCTTAACGGAAGGCTTGAGGAGACCATCTATATGCAGCAACCAGAAGGGTTCATTGAAAAGGGCAAAGAGCATCTAATGTGCAAGCTTAATCGATCTATGTATGGATTAAAGCAAGCTTCAAGGTCTTGAAACATCTGCTTTGATGAAGTAATCCAGTCATATGGATTTACTCAAAGCCCGGATGAGTCATGTGTGTATAAAAGATGTGACGTAAACGTCGTGGTGTTTCTTGTACTTTACGTAGATGACATTTTATTAATTGGCAACAATGTCAAAGTGTTATCAGACGTAAGGGTCTAGCTATCAAAGCAGTTTGATATGAAGTACTTAGGAGAAGCGGGACACATCCTCGGGATCAAGGTCATAAGGGATCACCAGAAAAGGATGTTGTGCTTATCCCAAACTTCATATGTTGACACTGTCTTGTCTCATTTTAGCATGGAAAACTCCAAGAAGGGTTTCCTACCCTTCAGGCATGGGGTTCCTCTATCCAAGGAGATGTGTCCGAAAACATCAAAGGAGATAGAGGAATGAAGGCGGTTCCTTATGCTTCAGCAGTAGGAAGCCTCATGTATGTTATGTTGTACATGAGACCTGATATCTGTTTTGCCGTGGGCATGGTTAGCAGATATTAGAGTAACCCTGGACAGAGACATTGGAGTGCGGTAAAGCATATATTGAAATACCTGAGATGGACTAGGGATTATATGCTGGTTTACCGTGCAAACAAATTAGTCCCTATGGGTTACACAGATTCAGATTTCCAGTCAGATAGGAACAAGAGTAAGTCTACCTCGGGGTTTGTGTTTACTTTAGGAGGTGGAGCCATTGTCTGGAGGAGTGTCAAGTAGAAGTGCGTGGCAGACTCCACCATTGAAGTTGAATATGTGGCAGCCTCGGAGGCGGCCAAGGAAGTTGTATGGCTCAGGAACTTCATCATGGACTTGGATGTGATTCCTGGTTTGCCCAGATCTATCACAATCTTTTGTGATAATAGTGGTGCAGTTGTAAACACGAAGGAACCACGAGCCCATAAGGCGAGTAAACACATAGAGCGTGAGTATCACCTGATACGAGAAATCGTAAAGCGAGGAGAAGTGGCTGTCGCCAAGATTGCATCAGAGGACAACCTGACAGATCCTTTCACGAAAGCTCTTCCAGCTAAAGGTTTTGATCGGCATGTGGAGAATATGGGAGTCAGATGTATGGCAATAGGAGAATAGCAGTGTCTTTAAGTATAAGTGGGAGATTGTAAGATGTGTATACTGAAAGACATGACTTTTATATATGAACATCTTTATTATAAAATGAGAATCACAACTACACTAGGTGCATGCTTACATTAGTATATGCATGAAGTCCAATACTACGCATTGTAGATAACATGGTCTGTGGTGACACACGGAAGATTGTGTTATCATTTCCCTGCCTAGTATAAGTAGAGGCTCACAACCGAGATAGAATTGGATAACCCATCGGAATAGTTGTAGTGTAATTAGGTGTGGTTGGTATTGACCATAGAATTACACTAGTGTGCTTTAAGTACATTGAGCAGGACCAAAACCCGAGGTTATCCAATTTGTACTAACTCGATAATTGGATAGGACCTCAGTTTATATTATGGAGTACGATCCCTTAATCCCGAAATAATAACGGGCATATATTATTAATTATTATTTCTTTAATTTACCAATGGGTGAGATCTATTCTGCTAGATCGATAGGCCCGGTAAGTTGAGAAATAATATTAATAATATGATGTGCCATTGATTATTGACGGAATTCATGTCCTGGTTAGTCGAGATGATGATGCCCCCTTGATGAGCTCAAAAGGTTCATCGTGCTAAACCTTGCAGGTGGATTTGATCTGATACGATGATAAGGTTGAGTGGTACTAATCAAGGATCCAGAGGTTAATTAATTTGAATTGTCAGTAATTTAAATTAATTATCGGGCATTCGAGATCGTAGACATGGGGGGATGGACGACTCGTGATATGTGGAGCCCATATGAAAATATGGGGGTTGGTGAGGAAGTTGAATTAAGATCCTTTAGTGGAATGATCTTAATTAATGGATTGGGTTTAGATCCATTAGTGGGCCAAGAACTAACTCCTCTTGTTCCCTACCTTAGTCCTATAAATACCATAAGAGATCATGATACCAAGGCTTAATCTAATTCCAAAAACCCTTGGCTTTTCCCTTCCTCACTTCTCTCTCCTAGGGCAGTCGGCGACAAGGGCAAAAGAAGGGTGGCGCATGGTGACAAAGGGGAAGGAAATGTTGAGGTAATCTGTAGTCCGGAGTGACCAAGTGTTTTGATGTTTGGGCAAAGGGTTTAAGATAGGTTTACCCTTGTGTTCTTATATGAGTATTTTGAGTGTGCAGGTTGTACAGGTACACATATGGACTTGACTGGACGACCTCGGTACGGTGAAGGGTGGCATGGAGATAAGTTGGAGGCTTGTGTGCACCCGAGGGACCTTGGAGAACAGGGATGATGAGCTGATGGGCGTGGACTTCGAGGCGTACGTGAAGGGTGGCATGGAGGCAAGCTAGAGGATTGCGTGCGCATCCGAGGGATGAGGGCCGAAGATGAAGAGGGCGCGAAGGCAACAGTCGAGGCTGCGGAGGAGGAGTCAATCGAGTCATGAGGGTACGAGTGCTGTGTGATTGTACTCGGGAAGTCCTAGGGGTCGAGTGCGGAGTTAATTGTACTCGGGGAGTGTAAACCTAGGACTAGTAAGGGACCAGTCGACTGCCCTGGGAGCAGTCGACTGGTAGCGGCTTGTGAGCTGGCAGAATTCTAACGTTGGAGTGTTAACAGTCAAATTCTGAGTGGGGTAGTCGACTGCTCTGGGAGTAGTCGACTGCTAGCGAGGGTTTTCAGCCCGAGTCCTATTTAAAGAGAACTCGATTTGGGCTGAGTCTCTTGACGAAACAAGATTGGTTAAGGCTTGTTAGTAGTCTCTTGAGTCCAGATCGTGTCAAGGTGCTGTGGCGAGGTTTCTCCACCCACAAAGAGCGACAAGGACTAGCTGGAGGTAATGCGGGGAGTGATCCACCGACAGATTCTTGGATTAGTAACCCATCCGGGGTGGATACCAAGTAAATCTCCCGTGTTAGCATTAGTTAGTATCTGTTTGATTATTTAATGTATATTCCGTTGCGCTAACAATCTTGTAGAGATTCAACTGAAAATGAGCTATTCACCCCCCCCCCCTCTCTAGCACGCCGATCGATCTATCAGTTGGTATCAGTGTAACGCCCCGAAATTTCCCATATGAAATATTAGGAAATATATAAATTCATGAATATGAAATATGGTGAAATTCATGAAATGGTATCATGAAATATTATGAAATATTATGAATTCATAAATAAATTCATGAATATGAAATATGGTGAAATTCATGAAATAGTATCATGAAATATTATGAAATATTATGAATTCATAAATATGAAATATTATGGAATTCATGAAATAGTATCATGAAATATTATGAAATATTATGAATTCATAAATATGAAATATTATGGAATTCATGAAATAGTATCATGAAATGTTATGAAATATTATGAATTCATAAATATGCAATATTGTTGAATTCATGAAATATTATTATCATGAAATATTATGTGAATAATATTTATAAAATATTATGTAAATAATGTTATGAATTCAGGAAAAATATTAGAAAATATTATGAATTCATAAACATGAAATATTATGAAATTTCATGATGGGCTTGGCTTAGTGGGCTTTGATATGGATTAGTGCAAAAGGTGATAAAAAGGAGGGGGCAAGGATTGAACCTTGAACCTCCTAGTTGCACTCTCCATGTCTTAACCACTACACCAAGCATTGTTTCTTGTTGAGAGGATGAGAAACATGCTTGTTAAGTGTGTAAGAGTGAAGAGACATGTCTTTTCATGAGAAAAGTATAAATAAGGGGAAGTTGGAGTAACTTCCTTCTCTTCTTTTCTTCTTCCTCTTCACTCTTCCCCACCGAGACCCTCTCCCCCTCTCCTTCTCATTTTCGAAAATCAAGTCTAGGGTTCTAGCCCTAGGAAAGTTGGAAGGAAGAAGACCTTTGAAGGTTCTTGCCACTACTAAGTCTAAGGAGCCCTAGAGAAGATTCGGAAAGGATTTTCACTTGCCCTACAAATCTAGGGTACCCTACGGAGTAAGAGAAAGAGAAATCCAAGCGAAAGGATGTAAGTATCCTCTCGCCTGTGGCATAATCGCTATTGAATGTTTGCTTGTTTTGTTCTTTGGAAAATTCACAAGAACTTCCCTAGTGGAAGTTTCGGCCACTCCTTGTAAGGGGGTCCAAGAGAAGGCTTTTGATCATACTTTGATGCATGCTAGTACCCCTAGGAACTTTATACTCATATGTGATGTTTCCAAATTTTTGGAAAAACAAAAGTTAGGGTTTGGTACCCTACAAAGTTTCGGCCACCACCCACTTATGGGCTTTGGTTGCTTCTTGATGCATGAGGATATCCCTAGGAACTTAGGGTATGAATTTATGTTATTTTTCCATCATGTGTGATAACAAGAATTAGGGTTTTAGTGCCCTACAACTTTCGGCCAAGCATGATAGAAATTAGGGTTTGGGGATTTTATGATTTTCTATAATGGATTCATGCTTAGGAATGTAGATCAAGTGTTTGAATATATGTTTGTATGAATATTTGATACTCCTACCCTATGAAACTAGGGTTAGGGTTTAGATGGGTTTCGGCCAAGACCTAGGAATTAGGGTTAGTGAGGATTGAATTATCACATAATGTATCCATGCTTAGTATATTGTATGATAGTGTATACAAGGTGTTGTATAGATGGTTGTGTGAATATTTCATTTCCAAAAATTGAACTTGCCCTATCATAGGACTTTCGGCCAAGGCATAGACTTTAGGGTTTGTGAAAATTAATTATCCTATGATATATGTTTATGGTTGGGGATAATCATATGTATATGTATGTGGTGTTAAATGGAAGGGTTGATATGTAAACCTTAAATTGTTAGCATGCTATGATATGTTTATGTATGAGGTGTTTGAATAAATGTATGTGTGAATGATTAATGCAAAAGTCCTGATATTTCTCTACTCTTGATGTTTCGGCCAACCCACTAGGACTAGGGTTTGTAAAGGTCAACTACCCTATGATATATGTTTATGGTTGGGGATGATCATATGTGTATGTATGTGGTGTTAAATGGAATGGTTGATAAGGAAACCTTAATTGTTAGCATGCTTTGATATGTTTATGTATGAGGTGTTTAAATGAGATGTCTGATTGAAATCTTAATTGATAGCATGCTACCACTTCCTACGATATGAGTATGACCTATGTGACCAAAGCTTGTCAGGTCTAAGGTAGGTTAAGTGGTTGAAATATGATGCATGATGAAGTATGTATGAACATGTATGGAATATGATATATGTATGAACAAGTATGAAATATGATGTATGTATAAACATGTATGAAATATGATGCATGTATGAACAAGTATGAAATATGATGTATGTATGGACATGCATGAAATATGATGTATGTATGAGCATGCCTTATAGCCCATGGGGCACACTTATGAAATTGCATGTGATATGTTAAAATGCTTGAAGGGATACTCAAATAGTATGGGATCAAGAGCACCCGAATGTGTGGTGTGTCCCTAGGGGATCAAGAGCACCCTTGAAGAGTGGTGTGTCCCATAAGAGTAAATATGGAGTATTCCTTAGCATATATGTAACAGCATGATAAGTATTTTACTTTTAAGTTGTGTACCCGACTCGGAAGGGGGTCGTTAAACAAATCCGGAGTGCATGTTAACGTGGCTCCGGTAGGACGGAAGGGTCCTGCTCTAATGACTTGGTGGCTCGCTACCCCAATTCATTAGGGAACGCGCAATAGTTCCGCGCGATAGTTGGTACACAACAGGGCCCAATATGATATGGATGTATTTTTAAGTAATACCATTATGGAAATGTTTTGAAAACATTCTTTGAAAATATTTGTAATATGTGAAGAGTATGCTTGAGGTACTTGATACTGCATGTTAGAAACTTGGATGTTTAACATGCTTTGATGAACTCATTATGTGTACATGTTATGTTCTTTTGTACGGATTTTGCGAGTAGGACAGGATCCTTACTAAGCATTTATGCTTACTAGTTTATGTGTTGTCTTATGCTGCAGATAACACTTAAATGGAAGGAAGAGGCAGGAGGCTGAAGATGTGTGGGGTGGTGGCTCGGGAAAGAATGATCCTATATCTACTTAATGTCATGCTAGAAGATAGAAAAAAAAATATTACTATATGATTGAGTTGTACGTAACCCCGCCCCGAGAGTAGATATAAGGGCGGGCGTTACAATCAGAGCGAAGAACCGCTCTTGATCGGACTAATCGCCGAGGGAGCACTTGCTAGAGGAAGAAGAAGGATGGACGACAAATTTGGGGACGACATCTACATTCCACCGCCCTACGATCATGAAGACTTCAACTTTTGGAGGCCGAGAATCGAGACTTGGTTCGGAATGGAGTGGGCATGTCGAATTACACTTGAAGAGCCGTTCAAAGTTCCAAAGGACAAGCACGGAAAGAGGCTTCATCCTAGATATTGGAACAAAGAGCAACAAGAACAATTTCGGGCCAATGAGAAGGTAATTGGTATTTTGAAAAATGTGTTTCCTAATAACATTTTTAGTTGTGTAGGTGAATATACAGATGCACATGAATTATGGAATAAAGTGAAAGAATATCATAAAAATCCTACACAAATTCAAGAACCCAAAGAGATCAATTCATTGGTTCAAGAAGTGGAAGAAGAGAGTGAGAGGGCATCTACCATAAGGATTGAGGGGGAGGAGAGACCCTCATCTACACAAGAACAAGAGGAAGCATCTTCTTCATCCAAGGTTGAAGAGGAAGTCAACCTAGACTCTACCTCCACCAAAGCTAAATTGAAAGAGCACATCATATGCTTTGGTTGCAACGAAAAGGGGCACTATAAGGACAAGTGTCCGAAAGGTAAAAAGGAGGTAAAATCAACACTCATTTCCCGTTCTTTTAAATCTAACATAAAGTGTAGGGATGGAGAATCACAAGAAAAGAAGAGGAGGATTCGATGCTTCACGTGTGGTGAGCTAGGGCACTACCACACCAAGTGTCCAAGGAAGAAAGAGCTCAAGAAAATGGGACACTTGAGGAGATGAGAGAAAGAAGAAAGGAGGAAGCAAAGATCACATCAAGGGGGAACTTCAAGGGTAAGGGAGGTAATTCCTAACCATAGATTAAAATGTAATTCGAGTTCAAGTTCCTCATTACATATTAGAAATCATGTTAATCATTCATCCATGCATGCTAGGATTAATGAAAATTGCCTACTTGTGCACAATTTTGGTTTTAAGTACAATGATAGGAATAGGAGTAACAAGGTAGTTCAACAACCTAAGAAAAGCATGCATAATGATAGACCTATGACCTCTAGACCTAAGGATCATGGCACTAATCCCAAAAAGGGGAGGAATGTGCCCAGAAATAAGGGTAGGCCTAGGAATTGTTGGGACCAGGTGCATATTGACATGGATGCGGGTTCGTAATTTTAAAATTAATTACGTGCAGCGGAAGGTTTAGCATA
Source organism: Boesenbergia rotunda (assembly GCA_024364735.1). Lineage (NCBI taxonomy): Eukaryota > Viridiplantae > Streptophyta > Magnoliopsida > Zingiberales > Zingiberaceae > Boesenbergia > Boesenbergia rotunda. The sequence continues at coordinate 140,520 of JAGFNQ010007056.1, read as the reverse complement.
AATAATTTCTCAAATTATTTAACCACACATCTAAGCATGCAACTTTATCTTGTGTAGACATGATCATATATTTAAAATTTTGCAGAAATGTAAACTAATTTACATATTACCTCGCGTAACTCGAAGGAAGGGACGAGATCCAACCGTAAGCGTCCCACGGAAGCTCCGCCTCTATTCGCGTCCACGCCGAGTATCTTCAGGATGACTTTGCAATGCCACGAATTTCGTGATCTCGAGAACTACTAGATTCTTCGAGAACGTGACAAGAAAAACCAAGAGAGAAGTAATCACATCGAAAAAACTCACCACCAAGGTTGGCCGGAATCATAATTACGGCGAGGAGGAAGATGACTTGCGCCCATCCCAAGGTGATGATGGCTGGAGCGGAAGATCATCCCAATGGAAGAACTTCGTCGCCTCGGTGCTTCTCCTTATACTCACGGCAAGAAGAAGGGAGAAGAGCCTTGTGGCCGGCCAAGAGAAAGAAGGGAGGAGAGGGAGAGAGCCCAGGCAAGAATACTTCGATTGATTTTTCAAGCCTTTGCCTTGGGTCCTTTATATAGTGGTCTCTCAACCTCCAAGTCTCTTTTTTCTTATGGAATAAATTTTCTATGACTTATTCCATCATGCCAAGTTTTATCATATTTTAATTCATGATAAAAACCGACCAAGTCTCCTTTTTTCTTATGGAATAAATTTTCTTATCATGGTAAATCAATCCATGATTGATTTTATACAATAAAATAAATCAATCCATGGTTCATTTTAATTTCCATGAAAAATAAACCAAACCTTGGTTTATTATATAAAAATTTATATCATCCATAATTTTATAAAACAAACCACACAATTAGTTTATTTTATAAATTGAACCAAAAACTTGGTTCTCTCCCTTTGTTGTGGCCGGCCAAGTAAAGAGGATGGAGACCCTCTTTGGTCGGCCCATCCAAGCCACGCCCCAATGAATTAAACTCATTTAATTCATCTATTAATTCTTCAAAAGACTTAGCCATTTTACGCTTCCGATGCGTCTCTGAAAAATTCAGATTCGACTTATCGTTTAGTTCAACCAAACCTAATCACTCTTGATTGGAAAATCCAATTTTCAACTCATTTTAAATCCCTCGGATTACTGATAGTGCGTGTGACTAAATAGGCTTTCGATTTATGTTGGTCATCTATAATTAACCAATTATAGAACGATCATAAGTAGCACCTAGTAGTATATCATGATCCCCAATTAATCGAAAAATCAACGGTTGACCTCAGAAACTATTCTGAAACCCTTCAGCAGCTATAATGAATCGTGCCTCATTCCTTTCACCATCTTATACCCACTTGGTTCGGGACATGGTCTATATGTGTCAGTCCCCACTAGGCTGACTATGTCACACCTAGCCCAAGTAACGTTTTCACATCCTACGGATTCTAATTACTCTCATGTATTTAAGAGATTCATACTCTGAACATGTCATGCTCTGGCCAGAGGCTTCGAGTAACAATCCGACGATAGACCTTGGGTATACATCTCCTCGCAAGGAGTGATGAATCTTTTGTAGGCTGTTCAAACATCTTCGGGCACTTCGGCTTATACCCAATCATCCTGGGTCCACACCTCCTTGGAGATGCTTGCTTAAGATGTCAAAGTATAAGTCTCCATGACCAAGATGACTTGAACACTGCAAGTCAAAGGAACATCGCACTTAAGCTACAGTAAGAACTTCATTGACATATCTATATATAGACTACCATATGAAGTTTTACAACCAGTCACTCCAATGAACTAGTTCCCTTAACTCGCATTCATGTTTATCTTCGGACATCCAAATGTCACCAGCCAATGAGAATCAGCTAATTAGAGAATAACCCATGCTAGTCTCAACAGAATTGATAGTGTCCGTATTTATCAATTCATGGACTAGGGACAATTTCAATACTTCACAATTGCACATGTAGAGATAATCACTAGTTGTGAATTCATCACAAATTCTCTCATGCTATGAATTGTATTGCAGACATTCAGTAAATGAGTTTATGATCTCAATCAAATACATAAACATTTATACTCAAATAGTGAATATTCATTTATTAAAATAAATGATTACAATCATAAGGCGATTGCCTTAGGATATTTTTCTCATATCACTAACAAACTCTCACTTGGCCTAATGTCAATCGCTATGGTATCCAATACCACAGACTCTAACATGACCCTCAAACTTGCTTTGAGGCAAGGCCTTAGTTAAAGGATCCGCTAAATTCCTTTCAGTTAGAATTTTCTCAATTTGTATATCATTCCTACTAATAATCTCTCTGATTAGATGATAGCGGCGAAGCACATGTTTGGATCGCTGATGAGACCTTGGTTCCTTCACTTGTGCAATAGTTCTATTGTTGTCACAATAAACTGGTATTGCTTCATCAATGGTTGGAACCACACCAAGTTCTGAGACAAACTTCTTGATCCAGACTGTTTCCTTGCTGCTTCCAAAGCTGCAATATATTCCGCTTCCGTGGTAGAATTCGCTACGGTGTCTTGCTTGGAAATATTCCAACTTATTGCGCCTCCATTCCAAAATAAATACGTATCCGGACTAAGATTTGGAGTCATCCTTATCTGTCTGGAAACTGGCATCTGTATGCCCACGTATTATCATATCACCTTCTCCATATATTAGGAACACATCCTTAGTGTTTCTTAAGTACTTGAGGATTGTCTTGACAGCCGCCCAATGATCCATTCCTGGATCAGACTGGTATCTTCTTGTGACGCTTAGAGCATACGATACATCGGGCCTAGTACATAACATAGCATACATGATAGATCCTATCGCGGATGCATAAGGAATCTTATTCATGCAAATCCTCACGTCTTCTGTGCGCGGACACATAGACTTCGAAAGGTTGATCCCATGCCTGATGGGAAGGTAACCTTTCTTGGATTCCGACATGCTAAACCTTTCTAGCACTCGGTCTATATATGTTGACTGTGAAAGACCAAGCAACCATTTTGATCTATCTCTATAGATTCTAATCCCAAGGATATAGGTTGCTTCTCCCATGTCTTTCATGGAGAAAGTTTTGAACAACCAAATTTTAACTGACTGTAAGACTGATATATCGTTTCATATAAGTAATATGTCATCGACATATAACACTAGGAATACGACTGCACTCCCACTAACCTTCTTATACACACAAGGTTCGTCAGGATTTTGTGAGAAATCAAACTCTGTGATTGTCTCATCAAAACGGATGTTCCAGCTCCTGGATGCTTGCTTTAATCCATATATGGATCGTCGAAGCTTGCATACTTTGGTTTTATTAACCGATGTGAAACCTTCAGGTTGTACCATGTATACATCCTCAAGCAGGTTTCCATTAAGGAAAGGTGTTTTCACATCCATTTGCCATATCTCATAATCATAATGAGCTGCTATGGTCAGGAGCATCCGAATGGATTTAAGCATAGCTACTGGCGAATAGGTTTCGTCATAATCAATTCCTTGTTTCTGACGATATCCTTTTGCCACTAATCTAGCCTTAAAGGTAACAACATTACCTTCCATGTCGATTTTCTTCTTGAAAACCCACTTGCACCCTATGGGCTTAATCCCTTCAGATGGGTTAACCAAGTCCCATACTTGATTTTTGTACATGGAATCCATTTCCGACTTCATGGCTTCAAGTCACTTATCCCTTTCTGAATTTTTCAGAATATCTTCATAACTAATAGGTTCGTCATTGTTAATGAGTAACACGTTGTTCGATTCACTTATGAGAAATCCGTATCTCTCTAGAATATTGGGTGTCCTATCAGACCTACGAAGAAGTGGTATCGTTTTAGGTTCAACTAATAGCTCATCATTATGAGTTATTGGTTGTGGGTCTAGACTAGGTGTCTCTATAATGTCTATTGGAGTTTCTTGAACTTCTTCAAGTTCAAAGCTACTCCCACTGTTTTCATGTAAAAGAAATTCTTTTTCTAGAAATACAGCATGTCTTGAAACAAACACCTTTTGTTCCAAGGGATGATAGAATTGGTAACCTTTCGTTTCCTTAGGGTATCCAATAAATAGACATTTATCAGACTTAGCATCCAATTTGTCTGATACAGTCTGCTTTACATAAGCAGGATAACCCCATATCTTTAGGTGAGATAAATGAGGTTTCTTACTATTCCACGTCTCATATGGAGTAGTAGAGACTATCTTGGTCGGGACTCTGTTTAGCAAGTAAACAGCTGTCTTAAGCGCATAGCCCCAAAAGGATTTTGGAAGAGTTGCATGATTCATCATAGATCTAACCATGTCCATCAAGGTTCGGTTACGCCTCTCAGTTACACCATTATGCTGTGGTGTATATGGCGGAGTCCATTGAGACAATATCCCATTGTCCCTAAGATAATCTTGAAACTCTTGACTTAAGTATTCACCACCCCGATCGGATCGAAGTATCTTAATACTTTTGCCAAGCTGTTTCTCTACTTCACTTCTGAACTCTTTGAATTTCTCAAAAGCTTCAGATTTGTATTTCATTAAGAACACATACCTGAATCATGAGTGATCATCGATAAAGGTAATGAAGTAGCTATAGCCTTGTAAAATACGGCAATTCGAAAATTCGGATCAGAAAATTTTCGGGATTTTTTTCGGATAGAGTCTAGGGTTTCTGGCCTATGGGAGGAGCCCAAGGGGCTTTATTGTAAAAATTTAAAACTTATCAAGGGTTTACGGGTAAACTCTTGAATTTTTGAAAGAGTAAATAATCTAACCCTAGAGATTTATGGATGGGCATTATAAGAAATTGGAGGGTTAAAAAGCCCTAAGGGTGAGATTGGGATATTAGAAAAGTGAGGGGCCTTCTTGCAAAAAGCCCCACCCCTTTATAATAAAAGCTTCGGCTGATGTCTCGTGCCCTAAGCCTCCGCCGGCCCTTCTTCCTCCTTTTTTTCTCCCTTTCCGCGTGCCCTAGCCACGGTCGGCGCCGACGCCTTCCTTCTTCCCTCCCTCGAGTGCCCTAGCCGACGTCGCCAATCGCCCACGTGTCGCCCCACTCCGTCGGTGTCGAGCTCGGCAAGTTGAGCCGCTCATTTGGCGTGCCCTAGCTCTCAATCACAGAGCCACACAGATCATCTGATCTTGGTGCCACACGAATCGGTCGATTGCTTATGATCTATGTTTTCTTCCTAGATTGGATTGTTCCGTCTCTTCTTCTTCCCTTGGTTGTGCGCGCGTCGGCCACGGGTAAGTGCGAGATGAATCTGAGTTGTGTTGTCTATGATTTCCCAATCCTCCCTTCCGTTGTTGCTGTAGGAAACCATCACTGATCGATGAGGGCCAATCGATCCAACTTAGCAGCCCTTGCTTTCTAGCAAGAGAGTGTGTCATTGAGCACCAAGGGCAGAGCTCGAATCCGTGCCCTATTGGGTTGTCTCCTTGCGGCAATTGATTTGAAGAAACTTGGATTTAGATCTGCACGAGAGGTTGGCGTTGCTACCATCTTAGGTAAGAGTTGTTTGGTTAGCAATTAGCATGGATGAATTTGATGTTAACTTATTATTATTATTTTATTAGTTTCCAGATTGGTGGTAGCATTCACTATAATGAATTAGTTTTTAATTTTGTTTGAGATTAAGTTATAGCTTAGTCTCTTGATGTGGTGGTGTTCTGCCGTGAGATGTAAAGGAGGGATTGGATTGGTACAATCTTAATGTATGGTGTGTAACATACCCAAGTTATGAATCTTGATTGATGTTTGGGTTCTGATTTATTCCTTGTATGAGGTGTTATGGGGATTGAATTTTGATTGTTCTATCTGATTCATCTCTATAGGTTTGGATCTCTAATGGTGGGTGTTCATGCGTGTGGTCAGGTAAGACTTGATTTATTTCAGTGTGTTGTGTCTATTTGATGCTGTGAGCTATAGTGGATGATTTGGTGAATATTCAACTTAGATCAGATTGGATGAAGTAGGTCTACTAGCTTAGTTTCATTTGGATTGTGATGTTGAACCTAAAGGAGCTTGCCATGTATACTTTGGATCTTGGAGCTAGTAGATTCGAGGATTGACTTTTACTCGAGGTAATCTCTTGAATCAGTTTTGGGGATTTGAACCTAAACTTAATTGATTCGGGTTTTAAAAATCTAACACGAATCTAATCAAGGTAACTTGGGATAATTATGGTTACTGATTTAATCGTGATTAATTAAATGAGACAGGATAATTAGGACGATCCTAATAAGTTGAGGTAATTCGTTTGGCTATAAATTATATGTATTGTAGCTAAACACTATGTCTTTGCTACAGGGCACTGACTTGCTTTCGGACTTCTGGACGGGAGGTTCTTATTTGATACGAGCATCTACTTTGAGGCGGGTACCCTTTGACTTATCTTTTAGATATTGTCATATTGCTATGCATGGTTGGTTATAGATAGCAGTAAGATTATACGCTAGCCTGAGTTATTATGCCTGTCCTGGATACTTGTTAGTTATCCCTGAGTTATTATCCCTGTTCTGGATACTTGGTAGTTATCCCTGAGTTATTATGCATATTCTGGATACATGTTAGTTATCCCTGAGTTATTATGCATGTCCTGGATACTTGTTAGTTATCCCTGAGTTATTATCCCTGTTCTGGATACTTGGTAGTTATCCCTGAGTTATTATGCATATTCTGGATACATGTTAGTTATCCCAGAGTTATTATGCATGTCCTGGATACTTGTTAGTTATCCCTGAGTTATTATGCTTGATCTGGAAACTTGGTAGTTATCCCTGAGTTATTATGCATGTCCTGGATACTTGTTAGTTATCCCTGAGTTATTATGCATGTCCTGGATACTTGTTAGTTATCCCTGAGTTATTATGCATGTCCTGGATACTTGTTAGTTATCCCTGAGTTATTATGCATGTCCTGGATACTTGTTAGTTATCCCTGAGTTATTATGCTGTTAGTTTTATACAGTTTCAGGTATTGTCATACTTATCTGTATGCTTAGATATCTTGATGTATCTCTTGCATTTGATATAGAGGGAGGTATGTGTATCTATCATACACCATCCTTGCACTGTTGCATGCCGGCGATCAACGACTCCCTTGTGGTTGAGCCTAATCGTCTTCCGGTACATGATATGCACGCACGGCCACTCATGGGTTAGTGGATACCGTAGATGTGTGCATTTGCTCTGTATTGCTCCGTTCGGCCACTATGAGGAGGGTGAGCACGGGCGTGGTAGCAACCAGGGGTCCCTTCTCGTACTGAGCCACGAGGAGATGAGAGCGGAGCTCCCTCATATATACATGGGGTAGGGGGGTGGTCCTCCGCCAGCATCCTGTCCACCCGGTCACTCAGGAGCAGTGATGGCAGGGTGCGTACAGTTTGTCACAGCTCTACCCACGCGGACGTCGTGGACGATATCCTGACTGGGACTATGGGGTGACACATGTCATTGCACCATGTGCATACTTTGCATCGTGCATTGTTTGCTGCACTTGATTCTTGCACTTGTTTGACATGCATATTCTGGAGACTTGTTATTTGAGATTATATGACTAATGATATTTCCATGGTACTCATTGTCTTCTTTTCAGGTTAGCTGGATTCTGGTATGTATCTACCTCAGTATTTCCAGTACTAGTTTTTCCATATTGTTGATATGAGACTGTATTAACGTTGATGCTTATTGTTATTATAACATACTATGCATATCTGCTGGGTATTCGCTGAGTTATGGACTCACCCCGTTGCCATATATTTTTATTTCAGGTTGAGATACTTGGAGTCGCCAGAAGAGCCCAGCAGCCAGTCCCTACCCATCGCGATGACATAGTTTTGTTTTGTACTTAGTAGTGTCTATTTTTATATTTACTTATTGGACTTGTATATGTCTTGGGAGTGTGTCGTGTGCCCTAAGGGGCTTTAGTGTATTGGTTGTTTCATCGTAAGTCGGACCGGTCCGCAGTCAGGTATGATTTACGTAGTTGTCTTGTGCTTTTATATTGTGTCTATCTATATTTTGAGGCCTGAGGCCAATTAAACTGCGTGGTCGTGTTCTGTGTATGTGTAAATTGTCCGCCGGACAGAGGGGGTGTTATCCGATTTTACATTGGATCAGCGGCTCCTGGGTCTCGGGGCGTGACAATTTATTTTGGTATCAGAGCTCAGGTTGCGAGATACCTCGGGTATTTGCGGATTTTTCGGTGTTTCTCTGATACCAATTTATTTTGGTATCAGAGCTCAGGTTTTCGGATACCTTCGGGACTTGTGGATTACGGTGTCTAATGGTTTTACGAGTCTTTTCGGATTTGTTCTAAGTAGTTTTTCGATGTGGTTGTCTGGGACTGGGCGATGGGACTTCTTCAGGCGACAGGTATTTCTCTTGATCTTTTGGATCCCTTATCCTATTTAGCTATTGGTTAGTAGTTCTCACATGTTACTGGATCATGTTACTATACCTGTATATTTAGGTATGATTTAGAAATGCTCACATGTTATTGGAACATGTTACCCCTATTGTATATTTAGCTATGGTTAGTAGTTCTCTCATGTTACTGGATCATGTTACTATACCTGTATATTTAGGTATGATTTAGAAATCCTCACATGTTATTGGATCATGTTACTATTTCTGTACCTGCTTAGTAAGTACCTTTGTAATTTGGTTAGGTCTGATGACTTAAGGTCAACCAGTTTATAGTAATCATGGTCAAGATCAACCATGAAGGCCATTTGTTGGCTTGTTGCGGAATTGTCTAAATGCGGAGAATCTTGATCCTTGTGCGATACCGATATACGGGTTGGAAGACGAGTGTTGAACCTGCCATCAAGATATTGGAGGTTAAGGATTTTGTTTGATTTTTCTGGACCTTACTATTCATAGTACTGGTACTAGCTACTATTAGCTGCGTGAGGACTAGGTTGCCTATCGTAATTGACTCAATCAATATTGGATCAATTCACTTTAGCTTCTGGAGCTGTAAGCTTTTTATGTTATGTATATCTGGGCAGATAAGCTAGATGTCATGTTTTGAGTACAGGATCTACATTGATGCAATAGGGTAGCAGTAGCTATATATTATTATGATTAGTAGAGGATTGATATAATCTGTTCCTTGGGGACTTTGACCATGGATCACTTGTACTTGGTAGTTGACCTAGAAGGTACATGTTGATAGGTGATTTGGGCTAATATAGAAAAGGGTGAAGCTAGTTGCTTGACACTATTGGGTTACCGCTTGTAGTGGCCAAGAAGGTACCTACAGACTTATGATTTGCACGGAGGCAAATCACTTACAAGACTAGGTCACCTCTGGTTAGAGATTATCGCGGACGACCTGTGGGAAAATAAAGGAATGACTTTATGAGTATGTTGAGATACTCCTGAGAGATAGCATGTCTCTATCTCCTTGTTATGGAATAGGACCTCAGAGGGTTTTGACCGTGGAATGGAGGAATTGGACTGTACTGGTTTACGAGTCGACAGTCGGCGTGACTCGCTAGTAGCTACGCTATTCTATGAGGGATTTTGACTCATAGATTGGGTGTATAGGGTTGGATAATCTCGATGGTCCATCGGGATGTACGACTCGCTAGTGTGCGGAGGTTGTGGAGATAGCTGTATCCTTATCTTCCGGTGAGATATTGGACATTATTTCGGAGGTTAAAAATGACCATTGGTTTTCGGTTATTATATTCCCATCGTGGACTTATTAGTTAATCGGATGATAAGGTTGTTATCACCGTGGACTTTCTCGTTGATGTTGAGAGGTGGATTGAGATTGACGAATCTCTATGATATGTTGTATTTTGAGGATTCTATTAGTGGACATGGACCTACCGGATTGTAGCTTTTGATAGATCATTGGGTGGATAAATGATCTTTCGGTGGTTCATTATTTAGAAAGTCCGTTATTGATAGCAACATATGGTATGTCATATTGGCACAATCTCTAAATTATATGTTAACTTCTGACGGGTTATTGAAGGATATATATAAATATATATGACTTGTGATGTTTTGGAGGATGTTATTAACTTGGAGATAGTTGATGATACTCATGGATTTCACGTTTTACATTTGAGGATCGGAGTATAAACTTGGCACCAGTGATCTTAGGATTGAGTGCCCTGGACAGTTGTGATGATTGAATGGTTGTTCTGGTGTACTTGGTTATCGGACGATAACCTCTGGATTGATAACTTTAGTTGCTCCGTACCAGTGTAATCTTAGGGTATCATACGAAGTGGTTACTCATGACGAGTACCGACATATTTTGATGCTAGTGTGTGCCGTATGAGGAATGAGAAAATTTGGGGACCAAATTTTAATTAGTGGGGGAGAATGTAAAATACGGCAATTCGAAAATTCGGATCAGAAAATTTTCGGGATTTTTTCGGATAGAGTCTAGGGTTTCCGGCCTATGGGAGGAGCCCAAGGGGCTTTATTGTAAAAATTTAAAACTTATCAAGGGTTTACGGGTAAACTCTTGAATTTTTGAAAGAGTAAATAATCTAACCCTAGAGATTTATGGATGGGCATTATAAGAAATTGGAGGGTTAAAAAGCCCTAAGGGTGAGATTGGGATATTAGAAAAGTGAGGGGCCTTCTTGCAAAAAGCCCCACCCCTTTATAATAAAAGCTTCGGCTGATGTCTCGTGCCCTAAGCCTCCGCCGGCCCTTCTTCCTCCGTTTTTTCTCCCTTTCCGCGTGCCCTAGCCACGGTCGGCGCCGACGCCTTCCTTCTTCCCTCCCTCGAGTGCCCTAGCCGACGTCGCCGATCGCCCACGTGTCGCCCCACTCCGTCGGTGTCGAGCTCGGCAAGTTGAGCCGCTCATTTGGCGTGCCCTAGCTCTCAATCACAGAGCCACACAGATCATCTGATCTTGGTGCCACACGAATCGGTCGATTGCTTATGATCTATGTTTTCTTCCTAGATTGGATTGTTCCGTCTCTTCTTCTTCCCTTGGTTGTGCGCGCGTCAGCCACGGGTAAGTGCGAGATGAATCTGAGTTGTGTTGTCTATGATTTCCCAATCCTCCCTTCCGTTGTTGCTGTAGGAAACCATCACTGATCGATGAGGGCCAATCGATCCAACTTAGCAGCCCTTGCTTTCTAGCAAGACAGTGTGTCATTGAGCACAAAGGGCAGAGCTCGAATCCGTGCCCTATTGGGTTGTCTCCTTGCGGCAATTGATTTGAAGAAACTTGGATTTAGATCTGCACGAGAGGTTGGCGTTGCTACCATCTTAGGTAAGAGTTGTTTGGTTAGCAATTAGCATGGATGAATTTGATGTTAGCTTATTATTATTGTTTTATCAGTTTCCAGATTGGTGGTAGCATTCACTATAATGAATTAGTTTTTAATTTTGTTTGAGATTAAGTTATAGCTTAGTCTCTTGATGTGGTGGTGTTCTGCCGTGAGATGTAAAGGAGGGATTGGATTGGTACAATCTTAATGTATGGTGTGTAACATACCCAAGTTATGAATCTTGATTGATGTTTGGGTTCTGATTTATTCCTTGTATGAGGTGTTATGGGGATTGAATTTTGATTGTTCTATCTGATTCATCTCTATAGGTTTGGATCTCTAATGGTGGGTGTTCATGCGTGTGGTCAGGTAAGACTTGATTTATTTCAGTGTGTTGTGTCTATTTGATGCTGTGAGCTATAGTGGATGATTTGGTGAATATTCAACTTAGATCAGATTGGATGAAGTAGGTCTACTAGCTTAGTTTCATTTGGATTGTGATGTTGAACCTAAAGGAGCTTGCCATGTATACTTTGGATCTTGGAGCTAGTAGATTCGAGGATTGACTTTTACTTGAGGTAATCTCTTGAATCAGTTTTGGGGATTTGAACCTAAACTTAATTGATTCGGGTTTTAAAAACCTAACACGAATCTAATCAAGGTAACTTGGGATAATTATGGTTACTCATTTAATTGTGATTAATTAAATGAGACAGGATAATTAGGACGATCCTAATAAGTTGAGGTAATTCGTTTGGCTATAAATTATATGTATTGTAACTAAACACTATGTCTTTGCTACAGGGCACTGACTTGCTTTCGGACTTCTGGACGGGAGGTTCTTATTTGATACGAGCATCTACTTTGAGGCGGGTACCCTTTGACTTATCTTTTAGATATTATCATATTGCTATGCATGGTTGGTTATAGATAGCAGTAAGATTATACGCTAGCCTGAGTTATTATGCCTGTCCTGGATACTTGTTAGTTATCCCTGAGTTATTATTCCTGTTCTGGATACTTGGTAGTTATCCCTGAGTTATTATGCATATTCTGGATACATGTTAGTTATCCCTGAGTTATTATGCATGTCCTGGATACTTGTTAGTTATCCCTGAGTTATTATCCCTGTTCTGGATACTTGGTAGTTATCCCTGAGTTATTATGCATATTCTGGATACATGTTAGTTATCCCAGAGTTATTATGCATGTCCTGGATACTTGTTAGTTATCCCTGAGTTATTATGCTTGTTCTGGATACTTGGTAGTTATCCCTGAGTTATTATGCATGTCCTGGATACTTGTTAGTTATCCCTGAGTTATTATGCATGTCCTGGATACTTGTTAGTTATCCCTGAGTTATTATGCATGTCCTGGATACTTGTTAGTTATCCCTGAGTTATTATGCTGTTAGTTTCATACAGTTTCAGGTATTGTCATACTTATCTGTATGCTTAGATATCTTGATGTATCTCTTGCATTTGATATAGAGGGAGGTATGTGTATCTATCATACACCATCCTTGCACTGTTGCATGCCGGCGATCAGCGACTCCCTTGTGGTTGAGCCTAATCGTCTTCCGATACATGATATGCACGCACGGCCACTCATGGGTTAGTGGATACCGTAGATGTGTGCATTTGCTCTGTATTGCTCCGTTCGGCCACTATGAGGAGGGTGAGCACGGGCGTGGTAGCAGCCAGGGGTCCCTTCTCGTACTGAGCCACGAGGAGATGAGAGCGGAGCTCCCTCATATATACATGGGGTAGGGGGGTGGTCCTCCGCCAACATCCTGTCCACCCGGTCACTCAGGAGCAGTGATGGCAGGGTGCGTACAGTTTGTCACAGCTCTACCCACGCGGACGTCGTGGACGATATCCTGACTGGGACTATGGGGTGACACATGTCATTGCACCATGTGCATACTTTGCATCGTGCATTGTTTGCTGCACTTGATTCTTGCACTTGTTTGACATGCATATTCTGGAGACTTGTTATTTGAGATTATATGACTAATGATATTTCCATGGTACTCATTGTCTTCTTTTCAGGTTAGCTGGATTCTGGTATGTATCTACCTCAGTATTTCCAGTACTAGTTTTTCCATATTGTTGATATGAGACTGTATTAACGTAGATGCTTATTGTTATTATAACATACTATGCATATCTGCTGGGTATTCGCTGAGTTATGGACTCACCCCGTTGCCATATATTTTTATTTCAGGTTAAGATACTTGGAGTAGCCAGAAGAGCCCAGCAGCCAGTCCCTACCCATCGCGATGACATAGTTTTGTTTTGTACTTAGTAGTGTCTATTTTTATATTTACTTATTGGACTTGTATATGTCTTGGGAGTGTGTCGTGTGCCCTAAGGGGCTTTTGTGTATTGGTTGTTTCGTCGTAAGTCGGACCGGTCCGCAGTCAGGTATGATTTACATAGTTGTCCTGTGCTTTTATATTGTGTCTATCTATATTTTGAGGCCTGAGGCCAATTAAACTGCGTGGTCGTGTTCTGTGTATGTGTAAATTGTCTGCCGGACAGAGGGGGTGCTGTCCGATTTTACATTGGATCAGCGGCTCCTGGGTCTCGGGGCGTGACAAGCCTCCTTGTGCAAGAGTTGACATTGGTCCACATACATCAGTATGTAATAGATCAAGCAATTCTCCCACTGGTTTACCTTTTTCAGAAAAGGGTAATTTGGTCATCTTGCCTTTTAAGCATGATTCACATGTATCAAATGAACCAGGTTCAAATGATTCCAGAATTCCACATCGGTGTAATTTGGTCATGCGTTTCTTGCTTACATGGCCAAGACGACAGTGCCACGTATAGGAGTCTATTTGATTATCTATTCGAGCACGTTTGTTGCTAACTTCAATATTGAAATCGTCACCGGATAAATCTAACGTGTAGATACCATTGCATAAAGTTCCAGTCCCATAAAGAACACCATTTAAAGTTATGTAACAGCAATTGTTACTAAATGTTAAATGGTAACCCTTTTCATTCAAGCATGAAATAGATACAATGTTCTTTATTAACGAAGGAACAAAATAACAATTATCCAATTCTAAGACAAGTCCAGTAGGGAGCTTTAGCAAATATGTTCCGATGGCAATAGCAGTAATCTTTGCTCCATTTCCAACTCGTAAATTCGCTTTTTCGTTGACGAGTCTTCTTCTATTCCTCAGCCCCTGTATGCCATTACATATATGTGAGCTACACCCAGTATCAAGTACCCATGTGTACGAGGAAATAGAGTGACATTCAATAACGAAGTTGCCTGAAGAAGATGGGGCATCGGATGCCTTCTTCTTCAAGGACTCAAAATAAACCTTGCAGTTGCTTCGCCAGTGGCCCTCCTTGCCGCAGTGATGGCAAGTGCCTTTTGGTTCCTTTTCAATCCTTTTGGCCTTAGTTAACTTATTGGTGTCTAAATGGGAACACAAATTCAGAGAAGACATGATCAGGTGATTATCCTAGAAATACAAATTGAGGTTATGTGATGAGAATGATAAAGAATGCATCAATATACATTAATTAAATCCTATTTATTTTTTGAATTGAATAACCCTTTTTATCAATTCGGGAGATTGTAGGAACATCTCCAAAATAGGTTGATATCCAACCATAGATAAGAACAACCATGGCTAGAGTCCATCAAGTTATTCTTAGCTATGATGGTGGGTAATTATACCGATTACATATTATACATATGTAACTATCACATTATGCTATCAACTAATTGAATGTTTGCATAAATCATTGGGTTGTTAATGTTAGTAATATGAGAGAAGTGTCCTAAGGCAATCGCCTTATGATTGTAATCATTTACTTTAATAAATGAATATTCACTATTTGAGTGTACATGTTCATGTATTTGATTGAGATCTTGAACTCATTTACTGAATGTCCGCAATACAATTCACAGCATGAGAGAATTTGTGATGAATTCACAACTAGTGATTATCTCTACATGTGCAATTGTGAAGTATTGAAATTGTCCCTAGTCGATGAATTGATAAACACGTACACTATCAATTCTGTTGAGACTAGCATGGGTTATTCTCTAATCAGCTGATTCTCACTGGCTGGTGACATTGGGATGTCCGGAGATAAACATGGATGCTAGTTAAGGGAACTAGTTCATTGGAATGACTAGCTGTAAAACTTCATATGGTAATCTACTTATAGATATGTTAATGAAAGTTCTTACTGCAGCTTAAGTGCGATGTTCCTTTGACTTGCGATGTTCAAGTCATCTTGGTCATGGAGACTTATACTTTGTCATCTTAAGCAAGCATCTCTGAGGAGGTGTGGACCTAGGACAGTTGGGTATAAGCCGACGTGCCCGAAGATGTTTGAACAGTCTACAAAGGATTCACCACTTCTTGCGAGGAGATGTATACCCAAGGCCTATCGTCGGATTGTTACTCGAAGCCTCTGGCAAGAGCATAACATGTTCCGAGTATGAATCTCTAGGAAACATGAGAGTAATTAGAATCCGTTGGACGAGAAAGACATTACTTGGGCTAGGTGTGACGTAGTCAGCCTAGTGGGGACTGACACACATAGACCGTGTCCTGAACCAAGTGGGTATAAGATGGTGAAGGGAATGAGGCACGATTCATTACAGCTGCTGAAGGGTTTCAGAGTTATTTCTGAGGTCAACCGTTGATCTTTTGATTAATTGGGGGTCATGATGTACTACTAGGTGCCACTCATGATCGTTCTATAATTGGTTGATTATAGACGGCCAACATAAATCGAAAGCCTATTTAGTCACACGCACTACAAGTAATCCGAGGGATTTAAAACGAGTTGAAAATCAGATTTTCCGATCAAGAGAAATAAGTCGAATCTGAATTTATCAGAGGCGCATTGGAAGCTTAAAATGGCTAAGTCTTTTGAAGGCTTATTGAGCGAATTAAATGAGTTTAATTCGCGAGGAGGCGGCATGGGTTTGGCTTGGTGTGGCCGGCCAAAGAGGGTGCCCACCCTCTTTGGTTTGGCCGACCACTACAAGGAGAGAAAACCAATTTATTTGGTTTATTTTATAAAATAAATCAAGCGCGATTTGTTTTATAAAATTATAGATAAATAAATCTATATAAAAAATTTATATAAAGAGATTTATATAAAGAAATTTATAGAAATTTATTCTTTTTATGGAAATTAAAATGAACCATGGATCGGTTTATTTTAATTTTATAAAATCAATTATGAATTGATTTTTCCATGATAAGAAAATTTTATAAATTTCTTGTAAATTTTATTCCATAATAAAAGGAGATATGTATTTGTTTTATTATAAAGTTAGTTATAATAAAACTTGGCATAAACGGAATAATTCATAAGAAAATTTATAGGATAAATTTCTTATGAAAAATTCCATTAAAGGGGAGACTTGGCAAGGGAGAAGCTACTATATAAAGGAACCAAGGCTAGGCTTGAATTCCTCAATTGAGTTATCAAGAGATCTAGTAGTTCTCTCCCTCTCTTATTCTCCCCTCTCCTTCTCTCCTCCTCCTAGGGCCGACGCCCTCCTCCTCATCCTAGGGCCGGCGCACACCCATCCTAGGGCCGGCGCACACCCCTCCTAGGGTTGCCGTGAGCTACCTCCACCAAGAAGGTGCCAAAGAAGAAGAAGAAGAAGTGGGTCGCAACTCCTTCCTTCCCGGAATTTTGATTCCGTTACTTGGTGGTTAGTTTCCATCTTTCTCTCTTGATATTCTAGTTGTGCTTTTGGAGAATCTAGTAGTTCTCGTCGGCACAAAACTCGTGGCTTTGCGAAGTCATCCCGAAGAGAACTCGGCGTGGACGCAAATAGAGGCGGAGCTTCCAAGGGACGCTACGGTTGGATCTCGTCCCTTTCTTCGAGTTACGCGAGGTAACGAGTAAATTAGTTTACTTTCTGCAAAATTTTAATTTATGATCATGTCCACACATCATAAGGTCGCATGCTAGATACGTGGTTAAAAATAATTTGAGAAATTATTTATGCTAATTCTTCCGCTGCACGTAAATATTTTAAAATTTACGAACCCGTATCCTTGTCAACATGCACCCGGTCCCAACAGTGGTATCAGAGCGAGGTTAGTGTTCGACATAATCATATAATTGTTTTGTGAAAAACTTTGTCATGATCTCAATTTTGGAAAATTTTCCAATTATGGAAACTTTCCAATTATGATAAATTTTAGATTTAGGAATTTCAAAGTTTGGAAATCCTCATGAAATTTCACAAACTTTTGAAATATCCTAGTTTCTGAAATTTTATGATAATTGTGAAAACTTCCCATCTTTGGAAACTTTCCATTTTTGGAAATTTCCTATTTTGGAAATTTCCAACTTTGGAAATATGTAAGTTTTCTTTGTACCAGAAACTTACAATTATTCTGAAAACCTATTATGAAATCTCGCAATTTTGGGCACTTTCTTTTAAGAATGTCTAGACAAATTTATAGATCATTAATTGACAATTAAATTTGAATTGGTTTTAAATTATTAACAATATTCTTTATTTTGGATTGAGCCTCGGGGAGCCGTCCAATTTAAAGTTAGTTGTTGTAATTTAATTTCCCATTTTGAATAAAATTGTCATGTTTAATTTGGATTGAGCCTCGGAGAGCCGTCCAAATTGGATTTACGACAAATTTCTTTTCTTTGGGTATCTGAGCCTCAGGGAGCCACCCTTAGAAAACAATTTGTTGTAATTAATTAATCCATGAATAAAATATGTGATCAAATCTTGAAAATTTGATTTAAGAGGTGATGCTCTTACATATTGTTGTCTCCAAAATTAATTACGAAAATGGTTTCCTATAGAGTTTTCTTAAATGAGATTTTCATGAAAATAATATGTGGTTGAATTAAGGGAATCTCTCTCTTAATTTAATAAGATTTGATTTAGAGAAATCAAAGTCTTAAACATATTATTTCCGAAATTGATTATGACAATTTAGGAAATTATTTCCCAAAACAATTCCTTGATTAAAGTATGAAATCGGGATTTGGAAATCTGGTTCCTAATCCAATTGATGAGACTTGAAAAATTAAGTCACATACATACTTTATTAAGGAAATCGTTAGTCATGACATAATGTCATGAATGTGCTTAGAAAAGAAAGGATGAGACCCAAAACCCCTTACAAAATATTAAGGCTAACACCTTCCATTAATATGGTTAGAACCAGAGTTTTGTTTCTCGTTTGGGTTGATGGACACATCCATGCCCGGCTTGAACCTCAACATGTTCAAACCATGGAATTAGTTTATGAATAATATAGTTGGAGTCAGAGGTCAATCCTTAGTTTTGGTTGTTGGATACATCCAAGCCTGACTAAACGGTTGAATGAGCTCCAACCATATTAAAACTATTTCTTGATTAATGGGTCAGCCTTAAGCTTAGAGCATCGATTTGTTGTGCCACAGCCAAGGTCGATGTAAAGAGAGGTGCAGTTGGGTGCTATGTACATTGTTGCATACATGTTAATGAGTTAACAACCCAATGATTTATGCAAACATTCAATTAGTTGATAGCATAAAGTGATAGTTACATATATGTGATATGTAATCGGTATAATTACCTACCTTCATAGCTAAGAATAACTTGATGGCCACAGCCATGGTTGTTCTTATCTATGGTTGGATATCAACCTATTTGGAGATGTTCCTACGATCTCCCGAATTGATAAAAAGGGTTATTCAATTTGAAAAATAAATAGGATTTTTTATTAATGTATGTTGATGTATTCTTTAATCATTCTTCTCACATAAGCTCAATTTGTATTTCTAGGATAATCACTCAATCATGTCTTCTCTGAATTTGCGTTACATTTTGGACACCAATAAACTGACTGGGCCAAACTTCATGGACTGGCTTCGAAACCTGAGGATAGTCCTCAAGGCAGAGAAACTTGCTTTATGTCCTTGAAGATCAACTTCCCAACCGTCCTCCTGAAAATACAACTCTAGACCAGTTTCCTGAGTTGCTCAACCTGCTGAAGACTGTAGAGCCTTCTGTGAAGCAGGATCAAAAGACGGTACTATTAGTTGGTTCCTCGAGAAAGGTTCTAAGAGGAAGGACAAAGAACAGAATTAGGGAAAGAAGAAAAAGGCCAAAAAGACTGAAAATACCCTAAAAGGCACTTGCCATCACTGTGGCAAGGAGGGTCACGGGCGAAGAAACTGCAAGGTTTATCTTGAGTCCTTGAAAGAGAAGGCATCTGATGCCCCATCCTCTTCAAGTATCTTCGTTATTGAATGTCACTCTATTTCCTCAAACACCTGGGTACTTGATACTGGGTGTAGCTCACATATATGTAATGACATACAGGGGCTAAGGAATAGAAGAAGACTCGTCAAAGGAGAAGCGAATTTGCGAGTTGGAAATGGAGCAAAGATTGCTGCTGTTGCCATCGGAACATATTTGCTAAAGCTCCCCACTGGACGTGTCTTAGAATTGGATAATTGTTATTTTGTTCCTTCGTTAATAAAGAACATTGTATCTATTTCATGTTTGAATGAAAAGGGTTATCATTTAACTTTTAGTAACAATTGTTGTTACATAACTTTAAATGGCGTTCTTTATGGGAATGGAACTTTGTGCAATGGTATCTACACGTTAGATTTATCCGGTGACGTTTTCAATATCGAAGTTAGCAACAAACGTGCTCGAATAGATAATCGAATAGACTCCTACACGTGGCATTGTCGTCTTGGCCATGTAAGTAAGAAACACATGACCAAATTACACCGATGTGGAATTTTGGAATCATTTGAACCCGGTTCATTTGATAGATGTGAATCATGCTTAAAAGGCAAGATGGCCAAATTACCCTTTTCCGGAAAAGGTAATCCAGTGCGAGAATTGCTTGGTCTAATACATACTGATGTATGTTGACCAATGTCAACTCTTGCACAAGGAGGCTATAGCTACTTCATCACCTTTATCGATGATCATTCACGATTCGGGTACGTGTTCTTGATGAAACACAAATCTGAAGCTTTTGAGAAATTCAAAGAGTTCAGAAATGGAGTAGAGAAATATCTTGGCAAAAGTATTAAGATACTTCAATCCGATCAGGGTGGTGAATACTTAAGTGAAGAGTTTCAAGATTATCATAGGGACAATGGGATATTGTCCCAATGGACTCCGCCGTATACACCACAACATAATGGTGTATCTGAGAGGCACAACCGAACCTTGATGGACATGGTTAGGTCGATGATGAATCATGCAACTCTTCCAAAATTTTTTTGGGGCTATGCACTTAAGACAGCTGTTTACCTGCTAAACAGAGTCCCGACCAAGGTAGTCTCTACTACTCCATATGAGAGGTGGAATAGTAAGGAACCCCACTTAACTCACCTTAAGATATGGGGTTGTCCTGCTTATGTGAAGTGGACTGTATCAGACAAATTGGATGCTAAGTCTGATAAATGTCTATTTATTGGATACCCTAAGGAAACGAAGGGTTACCAATTCTATCATCCCTTGGAACAAAAGGTGTTTGTTTCAAGGCATGCTGTATTTCTGGAAAAGAATTTCTTTTACAAGAAAACAGTGGGAGTGGCATTGAACTTGATGAAGTACAAGAAACTCCAATAGACATTACAGAGACACCTAGTCTAGACCCACAACCAATAACTCATAATGATGAGCTATCAGTTGAACCTAAAACAACACCACCTCTTCGTAGGTCTGATACGACACACAATATTCCAGAGAGATACGGATTTCTCATAAGTGAATCGAACGACGTGTTAATCATAAGCGATGACGAACCTATCAGTTATGAAGATGTTCTGAAAAGTTCAGAAAGAGACAAATGGCTTGAAGCCATGAAGTCGGAAATGGATTCCATGTACGAAAACCAAGTATGGGACTTGGTTAACCCACCTGAAGGGATTAAGACCATAGGGTGCAAGTGGGTTTTCAAGAAGAAAACCGACATGGAAGGTAATTATGCTTAAATCCATTCGGATGCTCCTAGCCATAGCAGCTCATTATGATTATGAGATATGACAAATAGATGTGAAAATAGCTTTCCTTAATGGAAACCTGCTTGAGGATGTATACATGATACAACCTGAAGGTTTCACATCGGTTGATAAAACCAAAGTATGCAAGCTTCGATGATCCATATATGGACTGAAGCAAGCATCCAGGAGCTGAAACATTCGTTTTGATGAGACAATCAAAGAATTTGATTTCTCACAAAATCCTGACGAACCTTGGGTGTACAAGAAGGTTAGTGGGAGTGCAGTCGTATTCCTAGTATTATATGTCGATGACATATTACTTATAGGAAATGATATATCAGTTTTACAGACAGTTAAAATTTGGTTGTCCAAAACTTTCTCCATGAAAGACCTGGGAGAAGCAACCTATATCCTTGGGATTAGAATCTATAGAGATAGATCAAAATGGTTGCTTGGTCTTTCGCAGTCTACATATATAGACCGAGTGCTAAAAAGGTTTAGCATGTCGGAATCCAAGAAAGGTTACCTTCCCATCAGGCATGGGATCAACCTTTCAAAGTCTATGTGTCCGCGCACAGAAGACGAGAGGATTTGCATGAATAAGATTCCTTATGCATCCGCGATAGGATCTATCATGTATGCTATGTTATGTACAAGGCCCGATGTATCGTATGCTCTGAGCGTCACAAGCAGATACCAGTCGGATCTAGGAATGGATCATTGGGCGGCTGTCAAGACAATCCTTAAGTACTTAAGAAGAACTAAGGATGTGTTCCTAATATATGGAGAAGGAGATATGGTAATACGTGGGTATACAGATGCCAGTTTCCAGACAGATAAGGATGACTCAAAATCCCAGTCTGGATACGTATTTACTTTGAATGGAGGCGCAATAAGTTGGAAGAGTTCCAAACAAGACACCATAGCGAATTCTATCACGGAAGCGGAATATATCGCAGCTTCGGAAGCAGCAAAGGAAGCAGTCTGGATCAAGAAGTTTGTCTCCGAACTTGGTGTGGTTCCAACCATTGATGAAGTAGTGCCGGTTTACTGCGATAACAATGGAGCTATTGCACAAGCAAAGGAACCAAGGTCTCATCAGCGATCCAAACACGTGCTTCGCCGCTATCATCTGATCAGAGAGATTATAAGTAGGAATGATATACAAATTGAGAAAATTCCCACTGAAAGGAATTTAGCGGATCCTTTAACTAAGGCATTGCCTCAGAGAAAGTTTGAGGGTCACGTTAGAGCCTGTGGTATTGGATACCGTAGCGATTGGCATTAGGCCAAGTGGGAGTTTGTTAGTAATATGAGAGAAGTGTCCTAAGGCAATCGACTTATGATTGTAATCATTTACTTTAATAAATGAATATTCACTATTTGAGTGTACATGTTCATGTATTTGATTGAGATCTTGAACTCATTTACTGAATGTCCGCAATACAATTCATAGCATGAGAGAATTTGTGATGAATTCACAACTAGTGATTATCTCTACATGTGCAATTGTGAAGTATTGAAATTGTCCCTAGTCGATGAATTGATAAACACGTACACTATCAATTCTGTTGAGACTAGCATGGGTTATTCTCTAATCAGCTGATTCTCACTGGCTGGTGACATTGGGATGTCCGGAGATAAACATGGATGCTAGTTAAGGGAACTAGTTCATTGGAGTGACTAGCTGTAAAACTTCATATGGTAATCTACTTATAGATATGTCAATGAAAGTTCTTACTGCAGCTTAAGTGCGATGTTCCTTTGACTTGCGGTGTTCAAGTCATCTTGGTCATGGAGACTTATACTTTGACATCTTAAGCAAGCATCTCTGAGGAGGTGTGGACCTAGGATGGTTGGGTATAAGCCGAAGTGCCCGAAGTTGTTTGAACAGCCTACAAAGGATTCACCACTTCTTGCGAGGAGATGTATACCCATGGCCTATCGTCAGATTGTTACTCGAAGCCTCTGGCCAGAGCATAACATGTTCCGAGTATGAATCTCTAGGAAACATGAGAGTAATTAGAATCTGTTGGACGAGAAAGACATTACTTGGGCTAGGTGTGACGTAGTCAGCCTAGTGAGGACTGACACACATAGACTGTGTCCTGAACCAAGTGGGTATAATATGGTGAAGGGAATGAGGCACGATTCATTAGAGCTGCTGAAGGGTTTCAGAGTTATTTCTGAGGTCAACCGTTGATCTTTCGATTAATTGGGGGTCATGATGTACTACTAGGTGCCACTCATGATCGTTCTATAATTGGTTGATTATAGACGGCCAACATAAATCGAAAGCCTATTTAGTCACACGCACTACAAGTAATTCGAGGGATTTAAAACGAGTTGAAAATCGGATTTTCCGATCAAGAGAAATAAGTCGAATCTGAATTATCAGAGGTGCATTGGAAGCTTAAAATGGCTAAGTCTTTTGAAGGCTTATTGAGCGAATTAAATGATAATTCGCGAGGAGGCGGCATGGGTTTGGCTTGGTGTGGCCGGCCAAAGAGGGTGCCCACCCTCTTTGGTTTGGCCGGCCACTACAAGGAGAGAAAGCCAATTTATTTGGTTTATTTTATAAAATAAATCAAGCGCGATTTGTTTTATAAAATTATGGATAAATAAATCTATATAAAGAAATTTATATAAAGAGATTTATATAAAGAAATTTATTCTTTTTATGGAAATTAAAATGAACCATGGATCGGTTTATTTTAATTTTATAAAATCAATTATGAATTGATTTTTCCATGATAAGAAAATTTTATAAATTTCTTGTAAATTTTATTCCATAATAAAAGGAGATATGTATTTGTTTTATTATAAAGTTAGTTATAATAAAACTTGGCATAAACGGAATAATTCATAAGAAAATTTATAGGATAAATTTCTTATGAAAAATTCCGTTAAAGGGTAGACTTGGCAAGGGAGAAGCTACTATATAAAGGAACCAAGGCTAGGCTTGAATTCCTCAATTGAGTTATCAAGAGATCTAGTAGCTCTCTCCCTCTCTTATTCTCCCCTCTCCTTCTCTCCTCCTCCTAGGGCCGGCGTCCTCCTCCTCATCCTAGGGCCGGCGCACACCCATCCTAGGGCCGGCGCACACCCATCCTAGGGTTGCCGTGAGCTACCTCCACCAAGAAGGTGCCAAAGAAGAAGAAGAAGAAGCGGGTCGCAACTCCTTCCTTCCCGGAATTTTGATTCCGTTACTTGGTGGTTAGTTTCCATCTTTCTCTCTTGATATTCTAGTTGTGCTTTTGGAGAATCTAGTAGTTCTCGTCGGCACAAAACTCGTGGCTTTGCGAAGTCATCCCGAAGAGAACTCGGCGTGGACGCAAATAGAGGCGGAGCTTCCAAGGGACGCTACGGTTGGATCTCGTCCCTTTCTTCGAGTTACGCGAGGTAACGAGTAAATTAGTTTACTTTCTGCAAAATTTTAATTTATGATCATGTCCACACATCATAAGGTCGCATGCTAGATACGTGGTTAAAAATAATTTGAGAAATTATTTATGCTAATTCTTCCGCTGCACGTAAATATTTTAAAATTTACGAACCCGTATCCTTGTCAACATGCACCCGGTCCCAACAGTTAACTCATTAACAAGTATGCAACAATACACATAGCACCCAACTGCACCTCTCTTTACATCGACCTTGGCTGTGGCACAACAAATCGATGCTCCAAGCTTAAGTCTGACCCATTAATCAAGAAATAGTTTTAATATGGTTGGAGCTCATTCAACCGTTTAGTCAGGCTTGGATGTGTCCAACAACCAAAACTAAGGATTGACCTCTGACTCCAACTATATTAATCATAAACTAATTCCATGGTTTGAACATGTTGAGGTTCAAGCCGGGCATGGATGTGTCCATCAAACCAAACGAGAAATAAAACTCCGGTTCTAACTATATTAATGGAAGGTGTTGGCCTTAATATTTTGTAAGGGGTTTTGGGTCTCATCCTTTTCTTTTATGCACATTCATGACATATAATTATGTCATGTTCTAACGATTTCCTTAATAAAGTATGTATGTGACTTAATTTATCAAGTCTCATTAATTGAATTAGGAACCGGATTTCCTTATTCTAATTTCATACTTTATTCAAGGAATTGTTTTTGGGAAATAATTTCCTAAATTATCATAATCAATTTCGGAATTAATATGTTTAAGACTTTGATTTCTCTAAATCAAATCTTATTAAATTAAGAGACAGATTCCCTTAATTCAACCACATATTATTTTCATGAAAATCTTATTTAAGGAAATATACTCTATAGGAAACAATTTTCCTAATTAATTTTGGAGACAATAATATGTAAGAGCATCACCTCATAAATTAAATAAGAAAATTATCATTTGAGAATCACCTCAAAATTTCCAAGATTTGATCATATATTTTATTTATGGAAAATTGATATCAATAACTTAATTTGGACGGCTCCCCGAGGCTCAATCCAAAATAAGAATTTATTGATAATATAATTTGGATGGCTCCCCGAGCCTCAATCTAAATTAAACATTTGACAGTTTAAATTCAATTTAGGAAATTTAATTATAACAACTAACTTTAAATTGGACGGCTCCCCGAGGCTCAATCCAAAATAAAGAATTTTGTAAATAATTTAATTTCCAATTATGAATTTAAATGCCAATTAATATTCCCATAATTTGTCTTGACTTTTTGAAAGAAAGTGCCCAAAATTGCGAGCTTTTCATCAATGGAAAGTTTCCAAAAATAAAAGGTTTTCAGAATAATTGTAAGTTTCTGGTACAAAGAAAACTTACGTTTTTCCAAAATTGAAAATTTTCCAAAATGGAAATTTCCAAAATTGAGAAGTTTCCAAGAATGGAAAGTTTTCACAATTATCATAAAATTTCACAAAGAGGGATATTTCAAAAGTTTGGAAATTTCATGATGATTTCCAAACTTTGAAATTCCTAAATCGAAAATTTACCATAATTGGAAAGTTTCCATAATTGGAAAATTTTCCAAAATTGAGATCATGACAAAGTTTTTCGCAAAACAATTATATGATTATGTCGAACACTAACCGGGTCTGATACCACTGTTGGGACCGGGTGCATGTTGACATGGATGCGGGTTCGTAATTTTAAAATTAATTACGTGTAGTGGAAGGTTTAGCATAAATAATTTCTCAAATTATTTAACCACACATCTAAGCATGCAACTTTATCTTGTGTAGACATGATCATATATTTAAAATTTTACAGAAACGTAAACTAATTTACGTATTACCTCGCGTAACTCGAAGGAAGGGACGTGATCCAACCGTAAGCGTCCCTCGGAAGCTCCGCCTCTATTCGCGTTCACGCCGAGTATCTTCGGGATGACTTTGCAAAGCCATGAGTTTCGTGTTCTCGAGAACTACTAGATTCTCCGAGAACGCGACAAGAAAAACCAAGAGAGAAGTAATCACATCGAAAAAACTCACCACCAAGGTTGGCCGGAATCACAATTCCGGTGAGGAGGAAGATGACTTACGCCCATCCCAAGGTGATGATGGCTAGAGCGGAAGATCGTCCCAACGGACGAACTTCGTCGCCTTGGGATTTCTCTTGGCTGGCCCAACGGAAGTCCCAACGGAAGAACTTCATCTAACGGCAAGAAGAAGGGAGAAGAGCCATGTGGCCGACCAAGAGAAAGAAGGGAGGAGAGGGAGAGAGCCCAGGCAAGAATACTTCGATTGATTTTTCAAGCCTTTGCCTTGGGTCCTTTATATAGTTGCCTCTCAACCGCCAAGTCTCTTTTTTCTTATGGAATAAATTTTCTATGACTTATTCCATCATGCCAAGTTTTATCATATTTTAATTCATGATAAAAATCGACCAAGTCTCCTTTTTTCTTATGGAATTAATTTTCTTATCATGGTAAATCAATCCATGATTGATTTTATACAATAAAATAAACCAATCCATGGTTCATTTTAATTACAATGAAAAATAAACCAAACCTTGGTTTATTATATAAAAATTTATATCATCCATAATTTTATAAAACAAACCACACAATTGGTTTATTTTATAAATTGAACCAAAAACTTAGTTCTCTCTCTTTGTTGTGGTCGGCCAAGCAAAGAGGATGGAGACCCTCTTTGGCCGGCCCATCCAAGCCACGCCCCAATGAATTAAACTCATTTAATTCATCTATTAAGTCTTCAAAAGACTTAGCCATTTTACGCTTCCGATACGTCACTGAAAAATTCAGATTCGACTTATTGTTTGGTTCAACCAAACCTAATCTCTCTTGATAGGAAAATCCAATTTTCAACTCATTTTAAATCCCTCGGATTACTCGTAGTGCGTGAGACTAAATAGGCTTTCAATTTATGTTGGTCGTCTATAATTAACCAATTATAGAACGATCATGAGTGGCACCTAGTAGTATATCATGATCCCCAATTAATCGAAAGATCAACGGTTGACCTCAGAAACTATTCTAAAACCCTTCAGCAGCTATAATGAATCGTGTCCCATTCCCTTCACCATCTTATACCCACTTGGTTCAGGACATGGTCTATATGTGTCAGTCCCCACTAGGCTGACTACGTCACACCTAGCCCAAGAAACGTTTTCTCGTCCTACGGATTCTAATTACTCTCATGTATTTAAGAGGTTCATACTCTGAACATGTCATGCTCTGGCCAGAGGCTTCGAGTAACAATCTGATGATAGGCCTTGGGTATATATCTCCTCGCAAGGAGTGGTGAATCCTTTGTAGGATGTTCAAACATCTTCGGGCACTTCGGCTTATACCCAATCATCCTGGGTCCACACCTCCTTGGAGATGCTTGCTTAAGATGTCAAAGTATAAGTCTCCATGACCAAGATGACTTGAACACCGCAAGTCAAAGGAACATCGCACTTAAGCTGCAGTAAGAACTTCATTGACATATCTATATATAGACTACCATATGAAGTTTTACAGCCTGTCACTCCAATGAACTAGTACATAATTGGCTCTAGGGCTCCTACTAATAGAAATCACGACAAAACCCAACCCAATTAGCACAATCAATTCGTCAAAACCAACTACCTCTAATCAAGATCAAGACGAAATTGAACCAACAATTGAACCCACAGTTGAACAAATAATTGAACCAATGACCGAACCAATTCAAACTGTTGATCCTGTCCCAACCCAAAACCTACCTGCTAGACCTGAGGCTGAACCAAGCTCTAGGCAATCCAAGAAACCAAGACTAAATCACACAGCTGATCAAATTATGGGTGATTCAACTCTAGGGGTTAGAACGAGGTCTTCCTATAGGAACCTAAGTCATGTTGCCGTAATTTCTAAGATAAACTATAGAAGAGGCCTTACCTGACCCGGACTGGATCATAGCCATGCAAGAGGAATTAGCACAGTTTGAATGAAATCAAGTCTGGGACTTAGTGCCTAAACCAGAAGGTATGTCCATAATAGACACTAAGTGGGTATTTAGGAATAAATTGTACGACCAAGGTGAGATAGTAAGAAACAAAGCCCGCTTAGTAGCAAAAGGATTTAGTCAAGTAGAAGGATTAGACTATGATGAAACCTATGCCCCTGTAGCCAGACTTGAGTCAATTAGGATGCTACTAGCCTTTGCAACATATAAGGGATTTAAGCTATATTAAATCGATATCAAGTCTGCCTTCCTAAATGGGTTTTTAAAAGAGGAAGTCTATGTAGGACAACCCCCAGATTTTGAGGATCTTGACTACCCTAATCATGTGTTCAAACTTAGGAAAGCCTTGTATGGATTAAAACAAGCACCTAGGGCTTGGTATGAAAGGTTGTCCACCTATCTAATCTCTAAAGGTTTTAACCAAGGTCAAATTGATTCAACTTTATTTGTTAAAACTTTAGAAAAAATATTTTTATAGCTCAAGTTTACGCAGATGATATAATCTTTGGATCAACAAACACTAACTTCCTAAAAGACTTTATTAAAATTATAGAAAATGAATTCGAAATGAGTCTAGTAGGAGAATTGAACTTCTGTTTAGGTTTACAAATTAAACAAACCAAAGATGGAAATTACATTCATCAATCAAAATACGCAAGAGAATTAATTAAGAAATTTAAAATGGATAATTCAAAAAATTTAATTAT
This sequence comes from Boesenbergia rotunda, assembly GCA_024364735.1. Taxonomy (NCBI): domain Eukaryota; kingdom Viridiplantae; phylum Streptophyta; class Magnoliopsida; order Zingiberales; family Zingiberaceae; genus Boesenbergia; species Boesenbergia rotunda. The sequence continues at coordinate 111,157 of JAGFNQ010007056.1, read as the reverse complement.
TCCTATGGCTACAAATGCCAAAATAGATGACATCAAATGCCAAAATAGATGACATCCCTGAAGGTAAGTCTGTTGACTTAAAACATTATAGAAGGTTTATAGGTAGTCTACTTTACCTAACTACTAGTAGACCTGTAGGCATTTGTGCCAGGTACCAAACTTGTACTAAGGAGTCCCACTTAACTGCAGTTAAAATAATCCTTAGATGTAATGCCCGAAAATTCTCAAAACTAATTTTAGAAATATCTTAGAATTTACTCTGAATTTATGGATTTTTTTATAGAATTTTTCCATGGATAAATAAGGCAAAAATGAATAAAAATTGAATGCGCGGTAAAAAACACTTAAGTGGGATTTAACCCATAGACCATTAGCATGAGAGGAAAATAGGATTACCAAGTGGGATGAGTTTGTTTTCATTGGAAAAGTCTAGAGGGAAAGATAGATAAGGTGAAGTTAGTTAAATTTTTCCATAAATATAAAAGGGAACTTAAGGATTTTTTTAATTGAAACTTTTCCTCACCTTCTCACTGCCGACCCTCTCCCTCTCTTGGGCGATTTTTCCTCTCCCTCTCTCGAGTCTTTCTCTCCCTCACTCACGGCAAAACAAGGAGGAGGTCTATGGTCTTATGTTGGGCAGATTCATGAAGGAAGACGTGCTAGGGGATCTTCTCAAGGAGTAGTTCATCGTTGGAACCTCTCCGAGACTCCAAGGACCTTCCGTCTCCCTAAACCCTACGCCCTAGAGTTGTAAGAACAAGCGTAGGATGTAAGTATCCCTCACCTGTGGTATAAGTAGCTTCGTTCGTGTGATTGATTGTCCTAGTTTATCTAATTGCAAGTTTATGCCCATATGTGCAGATTAACTTCCTCTACCAATTTTAAGGGCGCCACTAGATGGGCTGGACGTGCTTCCCCCTTTAGTTTGGGATTTAGACGTACCGTCGAGTGCCTAGGAAGTGTCCTTAAATGAAAAGGGGGAGATTTTAGGCACACAAGATGCTCGAGAAAATGTTAAGAAGCTCTAATATGAGTTTTAGCATGTTATGAAGTTAGCTACCCTTGCTTTATATTTATGGATCCTAGTTCATCCATTGGGTGGGCTTCTAGATCGCCCCTAGGCTCTAGATCTCCTAGTAGATGCAAGGTTAAAGAAAAGAATATTTATGAAAGTATAATGATAGGGACAGTGTATTTGGGACAGTGAATGGGACAGTGAATGACGTGACAATTATTGTGTACACGTCCGATCGTCGATCGGACACTACCGGCGGCCTTCGGCCGCCGCCCCGAACCAAGCTATACCCTGGGGGACACGGTGAACCCGTCGGGGATCGCCGCAATTGCGATCTTGCATCATTGACCGTCGATTTCGATAGGTTCACTGTTGCCGGCGATCCTGACGAGTTCATCGTCCTCCGAAGGTATAGTTTGATTCAGGACGATAATCAGAGGCCATCGGTGGTGTCCGATCGGCGATCGAACGTGTACACATTAATTGCACGTCATTCACTGTCTCATTCACTGTCCCAAATTCACTGTCTCAATCATTACTCTTTACTTTTTATGGGATGTGCTTGGACTCTAGTTCATCCATGGGTGGGCTCCTAGTTGCCCCTAGGCTCCTAGTTTGCTTAGTAGTAATACCCTAATGGGTTCGCGATTAGCTACCTCAGATCTATTTAGGGATGCGCGCATTAGCAGCACATTGTCGGGCCCACAGCAGCATGATTATTATTTTCACTTATTATATGTATAAGTTTCAAAAGTTCAATAATATCTCTAAGTGAAAACAGTTTTAAGATAATGTTTAGTTCCGTCAGATTCTATGTATGCTATGTGAATTTAGTTATAAGAATATGATTTAGTTCATGTTCTTAGTATGATGAGTATGCCATGATATTTGTTTAGATTATATGTTTCATCAAGATTGAATGACAAGCATGATATGTTTTTCCTACATGTATTTTTAAAAGCATGAGTTTCGAAATATACATTGTTTTGTGAGTAGGATGGTACTTACTAAGCTTTATGCTTATAGTTTCATTTTTCCTTATACTGCAGATAAAGGCAAATGAAAAATAGAGTAGCGGAAGCGACAGGGATGATGGTGGAGTGTGTGATGGTGGAAACTTGGAATGAAAGAACCTTGGGAACTGGCATTAAGAGGACATGTTATTAAGGATGTTAAATGAATTAGTTCTTTGTCATGTTTAACATTTTCCGCATCTTAAGTACCCTTGTTATGTTATTAGCATTATGCTAGTATGAGTTGATATCGTGCCATGATGTCATGCCTAGTTTTTACATGTGATATGTTGAGTGATACTTTTCAAATGAAGGTTAACTAGTAGTAAAATGCATGGTCTAAGGCTATAGAATCATTTCTGATATTATATCGCTACTATTGATGCATCTAGGCAGAAACAATGCTTAGTTTTAGTAGTAAGTTGATACAAAGTTTATGTTTCTAAATTTATGCTTAGAAGTAGTTGAAGTATGCTTTAATGTCATGAAAACATATAGAATATGGCCTAGAATCATTGTATACCTGTTAGTAGGCTCAAATATGAGTTTGTGGTGTTTTTAGTACAAAGTAGGTTGACCTTGGCACGTTTTTGGAATCTGAAACTTCATATTTCAGAGCTACCAGTCGACTGCGACAGTTACCAATCGACTGGGACCAGCAAAAAAATGTCACAGAAAGTTTCGTCGGCTGCACCAGTCGACTGGCAAGATATCAGTCGACTGGTGCCAATTTTAAATAGAATGTGATGTAGAGCTGCTGGTTAGTGTTTCAGTCATGCAACACTGAGGTTGGGGGAACAAATCATGGCCAAGCTAATAAAATTAAAGTTTTCATTTTATTTTGGCTGGTTAGTACTGTTAGTGATATGAGAGAAGTGTCCTAAGGCAATCGCCTTATGATTGTAAACATTTATTTTAATAAATGATAATTCACTATTTGAGTGTACATGTTTGTGTATTTGATTGGGATCTTAAACTCATCTACTGAATGTCCACAATACAACTCACAGTATAAGAGAATTTGTGATGGGATCACAACTTGTGATTATCTCTAAATGTGCAAATGTGAAGTATTGAAAATATCCCTAGTCGATGAATTGATAAAAACGGACACTATCATTTCTGTTGAGACTAGCATGGGTTATTCTCTAATCAGCTGATTCTCACTGGCTGGTGACATTGGGATGTCCGGAGATAAACATGGATGCTAGTTAAGGGAACTAGTTCATTGGAGTGACTAGCTGTAAAACTTCATATGGTTATCTATATAGAAATGTCAATGAAGTTCTTACTGCGGCTTAAGTGCGATGTTCCTTTGACTTGCGGTGTTCAAGTCATCTTGGTCATGGAGACTTATATTTTAACATCTTAAGCAAGCATCTCCAAGGAGGTGTGGACCCAGGATGATTGGGTATAAGCCAAAGTGCCCGAAGATGTTTGAGCAGCCTACAAAGGATTCACCACTCCTTGCGAGGAGATGTATACCCAGGCCTATCGTCGGATTGTTACTCAGAAATCTCTGGCCAGAGTATATCATGTTTAGAGTGCGAGTCTCTAAAATACATGAGAGTAATTAGAAATCCAATGGACGAGAAAGACACTACTTGGGCTAGGTGTGACGTAGTCAGCCTAGTGGGGACTGACACCATAGACCGTGTCCTGAACCAAGTGGGTATAAGGTGGTGAAGGGAATGGGGCACGATTCATTAGAGCTGCTGAAGGGTTTCAGAATAATTTCTTCTGAGGTCAAACCGTTGATCTTTCGATTAATTGGGGATCATGATGTACTACTAGGTGTCACTCATGATCGTTCTATAATTAGTTGATTATAGACGGCCAACATAAATCGAAAGCCTATTTAGTCACACGCACTATGAGTAATCCGAGGGATTTAAAACGAGTTGAAAATTGGATTTTTCGATCAAGAGAAATAAGTCGAATCTGAGTTAGTCAGAGGCGCAATGGAAGCTAAAAATGGCTAAGTCATTTGAAGGCTTTTTGGGCGAATTAAATGAGTTTAATTCGCGGCGGTTCGGGTTGGTTTAGCCGGCCAAAGAGGGTGCCAAAAACCCCTTTGGTGGCCGGCCACAATAAGAGGAGAAAACCAATTAATTTTGCTTTAATTAATAAAATAAATCTAGTGCGATTTATTTTATAAATTATGGATAAATAAATTTGTATAAAGAAATTTATATAAATAAAATTTATAGAAATTTATTCTTTTATGGAAGATTAAAATAATCGATGAATTGGTTTATTTTAATTTTATAAAATCAATTATGAATTGATTTTTCCATAATAAGAAAGTTTATAAATTTCTTATAAAAATTTATTCCATAATTTAAAGAGAAGAAGAATTAGTTTTATTATAAATTGGTTTATAATAAAGACTCGGTTTAAACGGAATAATTATTAAGAAAATTTATAAGATAAATTTCTTATAACTAATTCCGTTAATTCCGTTAATTCGGTTTAGAGGGAGACTTAGCAAAGGAGTTGCTACTATATAAAGGAACCAAAGGCTAGCCCTTATTCCTATGAATTAATCAAGAGATTAATTATTCTCTCCCTCTCTCTCTTAATCTCTCCTCTCCTCCTTCTCCCTCTCTTCCCTTAGGGCCGGCACCCACCCTAGCTCCCTTAGGGCCGGCGCCCAACCTACATCCAAGGTGGTGGAGGCCGTGAGCTTCAAGAAGAAGGAGAACCCGAACACGAAGAAGAAGAAGCGGATAGCGATTCCTCTCTTCCCGGAATTCGATTCCGTTACTTCATTGGTTAGTTTCCTAATTTTTCTCTTGTTCTTCTAGTTGTACCTTCCGAGAATCTAGTAGTTCTCGTCGGCATAAAACTCGTGACTTTGCGAAGTCATCCCGAAGAGAACTCGGCGTGGACGCGAATAGAGGCGAAGCTTCCAAGGGACGCTACGGTTGGATCTCGTCCCTTTTCTTCGAGTTACGAGAGGTATAATGTAAATTAGTTTACTTTTCCGTAAAGTTTTATTTTATGATTATGTCAACACACTATAAGGTTGCATGCTAGATACGAAGTTAAAATAATTTAGGAAATTATTTTATACAAATTCTTCCGCTGCACGTAAAAATTTAAAATTTTACGAACTTGTATCCTTGTCGACATGCACCCGGTCCCAACAGTGGTATCAGAGCCGGTTAGTGTTCGACATAATCATATAATTGTTTTGCGGAACACTTTGTCATGATCACAATTTCGGAAAATTTTTCAATTATGGAAACTTTCCAATTATAATAAATTTTAGATTTAGTAATTTCGAAGTTTGGAAATCCTCATGAAATTTCGCAAACGTTTGAAATTTTCTAGTTTCTAAAATTTTATAATAATTGTGAAAACTTCCCATCCTTGAAAACTTTCCAATTTTGGAAATTATTCTATTTTAGAAATTTTCCAACTTTGGAAATATGTAAGTTTTCTTTGTACCAGAAACTTACAATTATTCTGAAAACCAATTTATGAAATCTCGCAATTTTGGGCACTTTCTTTTAAGAAAGTCTAGACAAATTCATGGACAGTTAATTGACAATTAAATTTGAATTGGTTTTTAAATTGACAACAAAATTTTTTATTTTGGATTGAGCCTCGGGGAGCCGTCCAATTTGAAGTTAGTTGTTGTAATTTAATTTCCCAATTTTTTAATTGAAATTGTCATGTTTGATTTGGATTGAGCCTCGGGGAGCCGTCCAATTGGATTTACAACAAATTACTTTTCTTTGAGTATCTGAGCCTCGGGGAGCCACCCTTAGAAAATGATTTGTTGTAATTAATTAAATCCATGAATAAAATATGTTTAAGAGGTGATGCTCTTACATATTGTTATCTCCAAAATTAATTAGGAAAATGGTTTCCTATAGAGTTTCTTAAATGAGATTTTCATGAAAATAATATGTCGTTGAATTAAGGGAATTGTCTCTTAAATTAATAAGATTTGATTTAGAGAAATCAAAGTCTTAAAACATATTATTTCTGAAATTGATTATGACAATTTAGGAAATTGTTTCCCAAAACAATTCCTTTAATAAAGTATGAAATTATAATTAGGAAATCCGGTTCCTAATTTAATTCATGAGACTTGATAAATTAAGTCACATACATACTTTATTAAGGAAATCGTTAGTCATGACATAATTCTATGTCATGAATGTGCTTAGAAAAGATGAGACCCAAACACCCCTTACAAAATATTAAGGCTAACACCTTCCATTGATATGGTTAGAACCGGAGTTTTGTCTCTCGTTTGGGTTGATGGACACATCCATGCCCGACTTGAACCTCAACATGTTCAAACCATAGAATTAGTTTATGAATAATATAGTTGAAGTCAGAGGTCAATCCTTAGTTTTGGCTGTTGGACACATCCAAGCCGGACTAAACGGTTGAATGAACTTCAACAATATTAAAACTATTTCTTGATTAATGGGTCAGCCTTAAGCTTGGAGCATCGATTTGTTGTGCCACAGCCAAGGTCGATGTAAAGAGAGGTGCAGTTGGGTGCTATGTATAATGATACATACTTGTTAATGAGTTAACAACCCAATGATTTATGCAAACATTCAATTAGTTGATAGCATAAAGTGATAGTTACATATATATGATGTGTAATCGGTAAAATTACTTACCTTCATAGCTAAGAAAAACTAGATGGCCACAGCCATGGTGGTTCCTATCTATGGTTGGATATCAACCTATTTGGAGATGTTCCTACGATCTCCCGAATTGATAATAAGGGTGATTCAATTCGTAAAATAAATAGGATTTAATTTATGTATGATTGATACATTATCAATCTTCTCACATAATCTCAATTTGTATTTCTAGAATAATCACTCGATCATGTCTACTCAAATAAACCTGTGTTCCATTTTGGACACCAATAAACTGACTGGGCCGAACTTCATGGACTGGCTTCGAAACCTGAGGATAGTCCTTAAGGCAGAAAAGCTTGCTTATGTCCTTGAAGAAGCACTTCCCAAAAGTCCTCCAGAAAATGCAACTCCGGACCAATTGTTGGCCCATCAGAAACATGTGACCGATTCTGAACTTGCGAGTTGCATCATGCTAGCCTCTATGGTACCTGAGCTGCAAAAGCAACATGAGCATATGGATGCTTATACCATCATCTTCCATCTTCATGAGTTGTTTGAAGAGCAGGCGAGATCCGAAAGGTTCGAAGTCTCCAGACTCCTCTTCACCACTAAGATACAGGAAGGCACTTCTGCCTCGCAGTTTGTGTTAAAGATGTTGGGGTACATTGAGCGACTAAGCGCACTCGGTTTTGCAATGGATCATGAACTAAGTATTGACTTAATTCTGAGTTGTTTGCCCAAGAGTTATTCACAATTTGTGATGAACTATCGGATGAACAAACTGGAGACCACCATTCCTGAGTTGATCAACCTGCTGAAGACTGTGGAGCCTTCTGTAAAGCCGGATCAAAAGGCAGTACTGTTAGTTGGTTCCTCGAAGAAAGGTTCTAAGAGGAAGGCCAAAGAACAGAACAAAGGGAAGAAGAAAAAGGCCAAAAAGACTGAAAAGAAACCAAAAGGCACTTGCCATCACTGTGGCAAGGAAGGTCACTGGCGAAGAAACTGCAAGATTTATCTTGAGTCCATGAAGAAGAAGGCATCCGATGCCCCATCCTCTTCAGGTATCTTCGTTATTGAATGTCACTCTATTTCCTCAAATACCTGGGTACTTGATACTGGGTGTAGCTCACATATATGTAATGACATACTGGGGCTAAGGAATAGAAGAAGACTCGTTAAAGGAGAAGCAGATTTGCGAGTTGGGAATGGAGCAAAGATTGCTGCTGTTGCCATCGGAACATATTTGCTAAAGCTCCCCACTGGACGTGTCTTAGAATTGGATAATTGTTATTTCGTTCCTTCATTAATAAAGAACATTGTATCTATTTCACGTTTGAATGAAAAGGGTTATCATTTAACTTTTAGTAACAATTGTTGTTACATAACTTTAAATGACGTTCTTTATGGGAATGGAAATTTATGCAATGGCATCTACACGTTAGATTTATCCAGTGACGTTTTCAATATCGAAGTAAGCAACAAACGTGCTAGAATAGATAATCGAATAGACTCCTACACGTGGCATTGTCGTCTTGGCCATATAAGCAAGAAACACATGACCGAATTGCACCGATGTGGAATTTTGGAATCATTTAAACCCGATTCATTTGATACATGCGAATCATGCTTAAAAGGCAAGATGACCAAATTACCCTTTTCCGAAAAAGGTAATCTAGTGGGAGAATTGCTTGGTCTAACACATACTGATGTATGTGGACCAATGTCAACTCTTGCACAAGGGGGCTATAGCTACTTCATCACCTTTATCGATGATCACTCACGATTTGGGTACGTGTTCTTGATGAAACACAAATCTGAAGCCTTTGAGAAATTCAAAGAGTTCAGAAATGAAGTAGAGAAACAGCTTGGCAAAAGTATTAAAATACTTCGATCCGATCGGGGTGGTGAATACTTAAGTCAAGAGTTTCAAGATTATCTAAGGGACAATGGGATATTGTCCCAATGGACTCCGCCATATACACCACAGCATAATGGTGTATCTGAGAGGCGCAACCGAACCTTGATGGACATGGTTAGGTCGATGATGAATCATGCAACTCTTCCAAAATCCTTTTGTGGCTATGCACTTAAGACAGCTGTTTACTTGCTAAACAGAGTCCCGACCAAGGTAGTCTCTACTACTCCGTATGAGATATAGAATAGTAAGAAACCTCACTTAACTCACCTTAAGATATGGGGTTGTCCTGCTTATGTGAAGCGGGTTGTATCAGACAAATTGGATGCTAAGTCTGATAAATGTCTTTTTATTGGATACCCTAAGGAAACAAAGGGTTACCAATTCTATCATCCCTTGGAACAAAAGGTGTTTGTTTCAAGGCATGCTGTATTTCTAGAAAAAGAATTTCTTTTAGAAGAAAACAGTGGGAGTGGCATTGAACTTGATGAAGTTCAAGAAACTCCAATAGACATTACAGAGACACCTAGTCTAGACCCATAACCGAGAACTCATAGTGATGAGCTATCAGTTGAACCTAAAACTACACCACCTCTTCGTAGGTCTGATAGGACACGCAACATTCCAGAGAGATACGGATTTCTCATAAGTGAATCGAACGACGTGTTGCTCATTGGTGATGACGAACCTATCAGTTATGAAGATGTTCTGAAAAGTTCAGAAAGGGACAAATGGCTTGAAGCCATGAAGTCGGAAATGGATTCCATGTACGAAAATCAAGTATGGGACTTGGTTAACCAACCTGAAGGGATTAAACCCATAGGGTGCAAGTGGGTTTTCAAGAAGAAAACCGACATGGAAGGTAATTATGCTTAAATCAATTCGGATGCTCCTGGCCATAGCAGCTCATTATGATTATGAGATATGGCAAATAGATGTGAAAATAGCTTTCCTTAATGGAAACTTGCTTGAGGACGTATACATGATACAACCTGAAGGTTTCACATCGGTTGATAAAACCAAAGTATGCAAGCTTCGACGATCCATATATGGACTGAAGCAAGCATCCAGGAGCTGGGACATCCGTTTTGATGAGATAATCAAAGAGTTTGATTTCTCACAAAATCCTGACGAACCTTGTGTGTACAAGAAGGTTAGTGGGAGTGCGGTCGTATTCTTAGTATTATATGTCGATGACATATTACTTATAGGAAACGATATATCAGTTTTACAGACAGTTAAAATTTGGTTGTCCAAAACTTTCTCCATGAAAGACCTAGGAGAAGCAACCTATATCCTTGGAATTAGAATCTATAGAGATAGATCAAAATGGTTGCTTGGTCTTTCGCAGTCTACATATATAGACCGAGTGCTAAAAAGGTTTAGCATGTCAGAATCCAAGAAAGGTTACCTTCCCATCAGGCATGGGATCAACCTTTCGAAGTCTATGTGTCCGCGCACAGAAGACGAGAGGATTTGCATGAATAAGATTCCCTATGCATCCGCAATAGGATCTATCATGTATGCTATGTTATGTACTAGGCCCGATGTATCATACGCTCTGAGCGTCACGAGCAGATACCAACCTGATCCAGGAATGGATCATTGGTCGGCTGTCAAGACAATCCTTAAGTACTTAAGAAGAACTAAGGATGTGTTCCTAATATATGGGGAAGGAGATATGGTAATATGTGGGTATACAGATGCCAGTTTCCAGACAGATAAGGATGACTCCAAATCGAAGTCTGGATACGTATTTACTTTGAATGGAGGCGCAGTATGTTGGAAAGGTTCCAAACAAGACACAGTAGCGGATTATACCACGGAAGCAGTTTGGATCAAGAAGTTTGTCTCGAAACTTGATGAGGTTCCAACCATTGATGGTGCAGTGCCGGTTTACTGTGACAACAATGGAGCTATTGCACAAGCGAAGGAACCATGGTCTCATCAACGATCCAAACACGTGCTTCGCCGCTATCATCTGATCAGAGAGATTATAAGTAGGAATGACATACAAATTGAGAAAATTCCCACTGAAAGGAATTTAGCGGATCCTTTAACTAAGGCCTTGCCTCAAAGTAAGTTTGAGGGTCATGTAAGAGCTTGTGGTATTGGATACCGTAGCGATTGGCATTAGGCCAAGTGGGAGTTTGTTAGTGATATGAGAGAAGTGTCCTAAGGCAATCGCCTTATGATTGTAAACATTTATTTTAATAAATGATAATTCACTATTTGAGTGTACATGTTTGTGTATTTGATTGGGATCTTAAACTCATCTACTGAATGTCCGCAATACAACTCACAGCATAAGAGAATTTGTGATGGGATCACAACTTGTGATTATCTCTAAATGTGCAAATGTGAAGTATTGAAAATATCCCTAGTCGATGAATTGATAAAAACGGACACTATCATTTCTGTTGAGACTAGCATGGGTTATTCTCTAATCAGCTGATTCTCACTGGCTGGTGACATTGGGATGTCCGGAGATAAACATGGATGCTAGTTAAGGAAACTAGTTCATTGGAGTGACTAGCTGTAAAACTTCATATGGTTATCTATATAGAAATGTCAATGAAGTTCTTACTGTGGCTTAAGTGCGATGTCCCTTTGACTTGCGGTGTTCAAGTCATCTTGGTCATGGAGACTTATATTTTAACATCTTAAGCAAGCATCTCCAAGGAGGTGTGGACCCAGGATGATTGGGTATAAGCCAAAGTGCCCGAAGATGTTTGAGCAGCCTACAAAGGATTCACCACTCCTTGCGAGGAGATGTATACCCAGGCCTATCGTCAGATTGTTACTCAGAAATCTCTGGCCAGAGTATATCATGTTTAGAGTGCGAGTCTCTAAAATACATGAGAGTAATTAGAAATCCAATGGACGAGAAAGACACTACTTGGGCTAGGTGTGACGTAGTCAGCCTAGTGGGGACTGACACCATAGACCGTGTCCTAAACCAAGTGGGTATAAGGTGGTGAAGGGAATGGGGCACGATTCATTAGAGCTGCTGAAGGGTTTCAGAATAATTTCTTCTGAGGTCAAACCGTTGATCTTTCGATTAATTGGGGATCATGATGTACTACTAGGTGTCACTCATGATCGTTCTATAATTAGTTGATTATAGACGGCCAACATAAATCGAAAGCCTATTTAGTCACACGCACTACGAGTAATCCGAGGGATTTAAAACGAGTTGAAAATTGGATTTTTCGATTAAGAGAAATAAGTCGAATCTGAGTTAGTCAGAGGCGCAATGGAAGCTAAAAATGGCTAAGTCTTTTGAAGGCTTTTTGGGCGAATTAAATGAGTTTAATTCGCGGCGGTTCGGGTTGGTTTGGCCGGCCAAAGAGGGTGCCAAAAACCCCTTTGGTGGCCGGCCACAATAAGAGGAGAAAACCAATTAATTTTGCTTTAATTAATAAAATAAATCTAGTGCGATTTATTTTATAAATTATGGATAAATAAATTTGTATAAAGAAATTTATATAAATAAAATTTATAGAAATTTATTCTTTTATGGAAGATTAAAATAATCGATGAATTGGTTTATTTTAATTTTATAAAATCAATTATGAATTGATTTTTCCATAATAAGAAAGTTTATAAATTTCTTATAAAAATTTATTCCATAATTTAAAGAGAAGAAGAATTAGTTTTATTATAAATTGGTTTATAATAAAGACTCGGTTTAAACGGAATAATTAATAAGAAAATTTATAAGATAAATTTCTTATAACTAATTCCGTTAATTCCGTTAATTCGGTTTAGAGGGAGACTTAGCAAAGGAGTTGCTACTATATAAAGGAACCAAAGGCTATCCCTTATTCCTATGAATTAATCAAGAGATTAATTATTCTCTCCCTCTCTCTCTTAATCTCTCCTCTCCTCCTTCTCCCTCTCTTCCCTTAGGGCCGGCACCCACCCTAGCTCCCTTAGGGCCGGCGCCCAACCTACATCCAAGGTGGTGGAGGCCGTGAGCTTCAAGAAGAAGAAGGAGAACCCGAACACGAAGAAGAAGAAGCGGATAGCGATTCCTCTCTTCCCGGAATTCGATTCCGTTACTTCATTGGTTAGTTTCCTAATTTTTCTCTTGTTCTTCTAGTTGTGCCTTCCGAGAATCTAGTAGTTCTCATTGGCACAAAACTCGTGACTTTGCGAAGTCATCCCGAAGAGAACTCGGCGTGGACGCGAATAGAGGCGAAGCTTCCAAGGGACGCTACGGTTGGATCTCATCCCTTTTCTTCGAGTTACGAGAGGTATAATGTAAATTAGTTTACTTTTCCGCAAAGTTTTATTTTATGATTATGTCAACACACTATAAGGTTGCATGCTAGATACGAAGTTAAAATAATTTAGAAAATTATTTTATGCAAATTCTTCCGCTGCACGTAAAAATTTAAAATTTTAGGAACTCGTATCCTTGTCGACATGCACCCGGTCCCAACAAGTACTTCCAACATGATTATGATTTACCGCAGCATTCTTGAGTTATGAATTGTTAGTTCAGTACGTAGAAAAATAAGAATTTTTAAATTCTCCCAGTTGGTTTAGCATCTGGAAAACAATGATCAGTAATCAGTCAGCCAGTTAGTCAGTTAGTAGCGATCCACCTTAAAGCTTAGTACCAGAAGGTGGGTCATTACTTTAGATATATTAAAGGCACAATAAACGTAGGTATTTGGTATCCTGGGACATCCAACTTTGAATTGTCAAGATTTTTGGATTCAGATTATGCGGGGTGTAAATTAGATAGAAATAGCATTAGTGGAAGTTGTCAGCTACTAGGACAGAGTCTAGTTAGCTGGTGCAATTGAAAGAAACACTATGTTGCCTTATCCACAACTAAAGCAGAATATGTAGCCCTAGGGGAGTGTGTAGCCCAACTGTTATTGATGGTGCATATCCTTAAGGACTTCAACCTGGATTACACCCAAACTAAGGTATTTGTTGACAATATAAGTTCAATCAATCTTACCAAAAATCCTATCCACCATTCCAGAACTAAGCATAATGAAGTCAAATATCATTTTGTTAGAGACCACGTAGCTAGGGGCGAAATCGTACTTACACATGTTGTAACGCCCCAAAATTCCCATTTTTAGTTCTTAAAGTCCTTGGAATTATTTAGAAATGGTTTAGAAATATTCTAGATACTTTTAGGAATTTTTAGAGTATTTTTATGGAATTTTCCGTGTCCGTTTGGTATTTTTGGAAAAAGAAAAAGAAAAAGGAAAAAGCCAAAAATGGAAAAACCAATTAAGTGCAGCGGGTGGCTCGAACCCGCGACCACCACGAGACCAAGGGAGCGCGCGGCCAGCCGGGCTAGGGGTATCAAGCACAACAAGGGACGGAGAGAAGGTTATTTAAGGAATTGTTAGTTTAATCTGCCTTAAGTATAAATAGATAGTTAAAGAGAGAAATTTTATTTCTCTCCTCTCCAAACCCTCACGCCGACCACCTCTCCTCTTGGGCGACGCCGACCGCCATCAAGGCCAAGGAGGGCCGGCCAAGACTCTTCTCCGAGAGATAATCCTATATTCGGGATCCCCGCGACGAGAGGAACGCGTAGGTGCGAAGAATTCTCCGAGATCTCAAGTTTCTTCCGAGTCCTAGACGTCAATCTTGGTTGTAAGTCCAAGATATCAATGTAAGTACTGCTCACCTGCAGTAAGAGGCGGTTTTTCCGCGAGAATTTCCTTTAAAAGTTTTTAAAAGTGATAATTCCTTTTTGTTTCAGTTTTTGCATGTAATCTTAGTTCCTTATATGCTTGTATATGTTTGATAAGCACCCTATATGAGATTAGGGACCAAGAAAAGCTATGAGAAAAGAAAAGAGAAGATAAAGATAAGAAAAGAAAAGGCCAAGGCCTTAAGAAATCCCGAAAAGTCAAGACTTAGGGATTTTAGCACGCAAGGTGCTCCAGAAAATGCCAAGGCATTTACAGATGAGAAAGAAAAGAAAGAAAAGCTATTTTATTTTCTAAGGCCAGTACCCGGCGTCCAAGGGCGTCGTTAAAGAAATTTAGGTGTCCAATTCCAAGGTCTTGGCCCTGGTAGACCAAGGTCTGCTCTATTAGGATTGGTGGCTCGCTACCCCAACCTTTTAGGGAACGCGCATGAGATGGTACTTACGTCTTCAGTGGATCCAAGTGATTAGTATTTTCAAGTATATGCTTTAGCAAAGTTTTCGAAAGTTTAAAGAGTTTTCAAAAAGTTAAAGAATAGCTAAAGTTTCAAGTTGAGCCAAGAAAAGTAAATTGAGATTTATTATTGCTTGAGTATGCATGTTTTGAGTTATACATGTTCTTAGTTTTCTTTCAAGCATATTAGTATCTCATATGATGTTCAGTTTGATCTAGAAGCATGATTGCATATTTCGAGTTTTATTTGTGAGCTAGATAGTACTTACTAAGCTTTATGCTTATAGATGCATTTCCTCTTATTGCAGATAAAGGTAAAGGCAAGCAATTCTGAAGGAAGACGACGAGGCGGTGCTGAGTAGAGTGTGTGTGGTGGCTGATTATGGAGAGATCTTTGAGACGAGACAATTTAGTTATTTGAATTGCAATGTTTAAGTTTATTCAAATTTCAAGTTCTTGCTTATGGAGATTATAGAGTATTTGAGTTTTGGATAGTTTTACATGCTCAATTTCTTAGAGTAAAGATTCCATGTCATTTCATTTAGCATACATATCCTTATGATTGCATTGGATGAGTAGAAGTGTAAGTAGTTAGAGATATTGATACTTTGTTAGAGAAAAAGGTGTTTGTGCCAAGATAGTATCAATTTTCCTTTGAATCAAGTTTTTATTGCTTAAAAATGTTTAGAAAAGTTGCAATCACATTTCATAATGCTTTAGCAAGGTCGTAGAACATGTATTTGGTGTTATGAATGCATAGGAGTCAAGATTGATACAAACTCTATTGTTTAAGTTCATATAAACTTGTTTAGTTTATTTTCTTCCATAAAAGTCCTAAATTCAAGTTATGGGTTCGTTTGATTGGCTAAATTGTTTAGGAAACTGACATAGAGTATAGAAGTGGTGTCATAGTTTGATATGGCTCGAAACTGAATGAATGGTGGGCTTAAGAAGCAAGAGCCGAAACCTGTAATTCTGATTACAGGCGTACCAGTCGACTGCCACGTCACCAGTCGACTGGTACGGGCAGTTTGAGTTGGATGAGGCTTGTTTCAATAAGTATCAACTACGAGTTTTGAGAAGGAAAGTGTGATATGGTATCATGCATGACTACTTAAGTTAGAATAAATTGTTAGAAGAATTTAAAAGAAAAAAAAAAGATTTCCGCATTTTACTTTTAGTCATGTATAAAAGTTGAGAAGTAGAGGGAAGTAACGATCCGTCTAAGGCAGAAGAAGGCGGGTCGCTACAGTGGTATCAGAGCAGTTCCCATTTTCCAGCATCACACACACATCAGCATCAACCTTGCCGTCTTCAAGTAAGAAAGCTTTAAGTTTCAGTTTTTTTCTATTGCTCCTTTATTTAATTGCAGTATAGAGAAATGCTTAAGTACTACTCACATGTGCATAGAACAAGGAATCATGTTTAATCCCTTAGTATCACGGAATCATGTTTAATCCCTAGAATGGATATCTAGATTTCTAAGTAAGAAGAAAGTTATACCTAGAGATGTAATAGTGATTTCTTGTTCCCTTATGCATTATTAGATGGCAAGAAGAGGCCGAGCTCCTAATGCAAATAACAGAACCCCAGTTCAAGATAACAATGAGCCTGGCACAGAACAGCCAAACCTGATGGCAGTCATTGCTCAAATGCAAGCTCAGATTACAGAACAACAGAAGACCATCGCCACACTGATGGCAAATCAGCACCCAGAGCCCCCTACACCACCCACGGCAGGAGTGGGAACCCCAGTGGTGGCTGAAGTTCCATCTGTCACACAGGAGACCCCTGCCGTGAACCGAAGACAAGAAGCATACCTCGTCCAGTGGCAGAGGCTGAAACCAGAAAGCTTCTCAGGCACGACTGAGCCCTGGGATGCCCAGGCTTGGTTCAAGACTTTAGAGAGCACGATGGAGCTTCTTGACTGGCCAGAGGTTGAGAAGGTCAAATGTGCCTCCTTCTGCCTAACTGGAGATGCTCGTATGTGGTGGGAGCGAGTCAAGAGTAAGAAGATAGTCAACCAGATGAGCTGGGCAGATTTTGAGCACGAGTTCTATGAGGAATTTTTCCACATGAAGGTTACCAACAAGCACTTCGAGGACTTCATGGAGTTCAGACAGGGTAGCCTACCAGTGGGAGAAGCAGTCGCAAAGTTCAACAGACTAGCTCGCCTCTGCCCAGAGCTAGTCAGCACAGAGAAGGAGCGAGTCAGACTGATGCTCCGCATGCTGAACCCTGAGATAGCACTCAACGTGAACAGCGGGATGCAACGACCCCAGACCAGCGAGGAGTTGGTCAGTAGTGCTCTAATCTCAGAGCACTACCTGAATAGCATCAAGGCACAGCAAGCACAGCAGAAGCCAGTCCTGATTGAGAACAAGACAATAGGAGGCCAGAAGCCTCAGCCAAATAGCCAGAACTGGAAGAACAAGAACCACAAAAGGAAGCAGTGGCCTGGCAGCCAGAAAGGGAAACCAGAGAATAAGCAAGCTAGGTATCCACCTTGTCCTAAGTGTGGGAGGAACCATCCAGGAACATGCCTTTTGGGTGTAACTGGATGCTATTCATGTGGACAAGAGGGACACAGATCCAAAGACTGCCCAAACAAGTTCAAGGTACTTCCTCAGCAGTCCGTTCAGTATGGAGGCCAGCCTCAGTTACATTACATGCCTACTATGCTGGAGGGACCTCAGATCAGTCAGGGAGGATTGGAAGCAGCACCAGTTCCAACCAATGCCAGAGTCTTTTCCCTCACGAAGGAAGAAGCTGCCAGCGCCTCCACGGTCGTAACAGGTCAAATAGTTATTTTTCAGCATTTAGCTACTACACTGTTTGACACTGGGGCGACCCATTCTTTCGTATCAGTACCTTTTGCTAGTAAGTTACAGGTGCCTACAGAGAGTTGGGAGTCTAGATTCCTGACAACTCTCCCTTCAGGGGAAATCATGGAGTCCACCCAGAGGCTCCGGGCTGTGCCAATCAAGATTTCAGACCGAGAGCTATATGTCGATCTGATAGTCCTTGCGATGCAGGACTTCGACATCATACTAGGCATGGATTTCCTCAGTAAGTACAACGCTTCAGTGGACTGCCGTAGAAGGAAGGTGGTTTTCAGCCCAGAAGGAGAACCACCATTCGAGTTTCAAGGAGCCCAAGGAGGAAGACTCAGAAATTTCTCTCAGCCTTGGCAGCCCACCAGATGCTAGAGCAAGGGTGTGCTGGTTTTCTTGCACACATAGTGGAATCAGAAGCAAAGGAAGAACTCAAGCAGGAGGAGGTACGGGTAGTCTGCGAATATCCAGAAGTGTTCCCAGAAGAATTACCTGGACTACCTCCCAACCGAGAAGTGGAATTCGAGATCGAGCTAGTGCCCGGTACCGGTCCGGTCTCGAAGGCCCCATATCGTATGTCTCCAGCAGAGTTGAAGGAATTACAAGAGCAACTCCAGGAGCTACTAGACAAGGGCTTCATTCGCCCGAGTCATTCACCCTGGGGAGCTCCTGTACTTTTCGTCAAGAAGAAGGATGGGTCTATGCGTCTGTGCATAGACTACAGAGCTCTGAACAAGGTGACCATCAAGAACAAGTACCCCCTTCCTAGAATAGATGATTTATTTGATCAACTCAAAGGGGCTACAGTGTTCTCGAAGATAGATCTGCGTTCTGGGTATCATCAGCTAAAGGTTAAAGAAAGTGACATCCCCAGGACGGCCTTCAGGACAAGATACGGCCACTACGAATTTGTAGTAATGC
>JAGFNQ010007056.1:0-92644 GCA_024364735.1 Boesenbergia rotunda | reverse complement strand
GCCTACAGAGAGTTGGGAGTCTAGATTCCTGACAACTCTCCCTTCAGGGGAAATCATGGAGTCCACCCAGAGGCTCCGGGCTGTGCCAATCAAGATTTCAGACCGAGAGCTATATGTCGATCTGATAGTCCTTGCGATGCAGGACTTCGACATCATACTAGGCATGGATTTCCTCAGTAAGTACAACGCTTCAGTGGACTGCCGTAGAAGGAAGGTGGTTTTTAGCCCAGAAGGAGAACCACCATTCGAATTTCAAGGAGCCTCAAGGAGGAAGACTCAGAAATTTCTCTCAGCCTTGGCAGCCCACCAGATGCTAGAGCAAGGGTGTGCTGGTTTTCTTGCACACATAGTGGAATCAGAAGCAAAGGAAGAACTCAAGCAGGAGGAGGTACGGGTAGTCTGCGAATATCCAGAAGTGTTCCCAGAAGAATTACCTGGACTACCTCCCAACCGAGAAGTGGAATTCGAGATCGAGCTAGTGCCCGGTACCGGTCCGGTCTCGAAGGCCCCATATCGTATGTCTCCAGCAGAGTTGAAGGAATTACAAGAGCAACTCCAGGAGCTACTAGACAAGGGCTTCATTCGCCCGAGTCATTCACCCTGGGGAGCTCCTGTACTTTTCGTCAAGAAGAAGGATGGGTCTATGCGTCTGTGCATAGACTACAGAGCTCTGAACAAGGTAACCATCAAGAACAAGTACCCCCTTCCTAGAATAGATGATTTATTTGATCAACTCAAAGGGGCTACAGTGTTCTCGAAGATAGATCTGCGTTCTGGGTATCATCAGCTGAAGGTTAAAGAAAGTGACATCCCAGGACGGCCTTCAGGACAAGATACGGCCACTATGAATTTGTAGTAATGCCTTTTGGAGTAACCAATGCTCCAGCAGTCTTCATGGAGCTGATGAACCACATCTTCAGGGAGTATCTCGATAAATTCGTCATTGTATTTATTGATGATATTCTCATATACTCACAGACTCCAGAGGACCATGCTACACACTTGAGGATAGTGCTACAGATCCTTCAGCAGGAGAAGCTCTATGCAAAATTCTCAAAGTGTGAGTTTTGGCTAGATCAGGTGACCTTCCTAGGTCACATTGTATCCAAAGAAGGCATTCAAGTTGATCCAGCCAAGATAGAAGCAGTCAGCGACTGGTGTAGACCTAAGAATGCCAGTGAGATCAGAAGCTTCTTAGGCCTGGCAGGATATTACAGAAAATTTGTGGAGGACTTTTCCAGGATAGCCTCTCCACTCACAGCCCTGACCAGAAAGAACAAGAAGTTTGAATGGTCAGATAAATGCGAGCACAGTTTTCTAGAGCTGAAGAAGAGACTGACCAGTGCTCCCATCCTGACTGTTCCAGAGAGTGACAAGGCCTTTGACATCTATAGTGATGCATCCAAGATGGGCCTTGGAGCTGTCCTCATGCAAGATGGTAAAGTAATAGCATATGCCTCCAGACAGCTCAAGGACTATGAGAAGAATTACCCTACCCACGACCTTGAGCTAGCAGCTGTGGTTTTTGCACTGAAGCTTTGGAGACACTACCTGTATGGAGTGCAGTGCAGAATCTTCACAGACCATCAGAGTTTGAAGTACTTCTTCACTCAGAAGGATCTGAATATGAGGCAGCGCAGGTGGCTAGAGTTGGTCAAAGATTATGACTGTGAAATCCTCTACCACCCAGGTAAAGCTAATAAAGTGGCAGATGCACTGAGCAGAAAATCCTGTGCGGCACTGATGTCCTTTCATCACTGTCTCTACCACTTCAGAAAGAAATAAAAGATTTTGGAGTCGAGGTAATAATTGGGCAATTTTCTGCATTGACCCTAGAGTCAACCCTGCTTATAGATATACAAGAAAAGCAAGATCAAGACCCAGAAATCCAGAAGATCAAGCAGGGGATCCAAGAGGCAGAAAATTCAGAGTTTCGAGTATCAGATAGTGGCATCCTCTATTTGGAGACCGCCTTTGCGTCCCCAATGATGAGGAACTAAGAAAGAATATTTTAGAAGAAGCCCACAGTACCCCGTACTCTATGCATCCTGGTTCTACCAAAATGTACCAAGATTTAAAGCAAAGGTTCTGGTGGTCTGGACTCAAGCGAGACGTGGCCAGATATATCAGTACCTGCTTGACCTGCCAGAGAGTCAAAGCAGAACACCAGAGACCAGGAGGAGTTCTGCAGCCTCTTCCTATTCCAGAGTGGAAGTGGAAAGAAATATCCATGGACTTTATCACAGGTCTTCCAAGAACCACCCATGGACATGATGCAATTTGGGTGATAGTGGACAGGTTGACCAAGTCTGCCCACTTCCTAGCCATCAAGTTATCGCATTCGGTAGAGCAGTTAGCACAGCTGTACGTGAAAGAAGTGATCAGGCTTCACGGAGTTCCGAAGTCGATCGTTTCTGACAGAGATGGGCGATTGACCTCCCATTTTTGGAAGTGTGTTCAGGACGCCCTAGGCACCAAACTTCAGTTCAGCACAGCTTTCCATCCCCAGACAGATGGACAAACAGAGAGAGTAAATCAGATTTTAGAAGACATGCTCAGGGCTTGTGCATTGGACTTTAAAGGTAGTTGGTGCAAATTTCTGTGCTTAGCTGAGTTTGCCTACAACAATAGCTATCAGGCCACCATCAGGATGGCACCTTATGAGGCATTGTATGGCAGGAAATGCAGATCACCCATATGTTGGCAAGAAGCTGGTGAGAAGAAAGAGATGGAGTCAGGATAGGCAGCCAGACTGAGCTTATAGATGAGACCACTCAGGCTATCCAGACGATCCGCCAGAGGATTGAGACTGCCCAGAGTAGACAGAAAAGTTATGCTGACACACGCCGTAGGCCACTTGAATTCCAAGTTGGAGATTCAGTATTTCTCAAGGTCGCTCCCATGAAGGGAGTGGTGAGATTTGGCAAGAAGGGCAAGCTAAGTCCTCGCTACATAGGACCCTATAGATCATAAAGAGGGTTGGTAAGGTAGCATATGAGCTGGACTACCAGAGGATATGTCAGCTATCCACAGTACCTTTCATGTCTCTATGCTAAAGAAGTGTATTCACGACCCTAGCCAAGTGATTCAGCCTCAGTCAGTACAGATCCAAGAAGATCTTAGTTATGAGAGCAGACCGACACAGATAGTGGACAAAGCAGTTAAAAGATTAAGAAACAAAGAAGTGCCACTAGTGAAGGTCATCTGGCAGAATCAAAAGCATGAAGAGGCTACTTGGGAACGTGAGGACAGCATGAGAGAACGATATCCAGAGTTATTCTAAGTTCGAGGACGAACTTTTTATAAGGTATGGGGGATTGTAACGCCCCAAAATTCCCATTTTTAGTTCTTAAAGTCCTTGGAATTATTTAGAAATGGTTTAGAAATATTCTAGATACTTTTAGGAATTTTTAGAGTATTTTTATGGAATTTTCCGAGTCCGTTTGGTATTTTTGGAAAAAGAAAAAGAAAAAGGAAAAAGCCAAAAATGGAAAAACCAATTAAGTGCAGCGGGTGGCTCGAACCCGCGACCACCACGAGACCAAGGGAGCGCGCGGCCAGCCGGGCTAGGGGTATCAAGCACAACAAGGGACGGAGAGAAGGTTATTTAAGGAATTGTTAGTTTAATCTGCCTTAAGTATAAATAGATAGTTAAAGAGAGAAATTTTATTTCTCTCCTCTCCAAACCCTCACGCCGACCCCTCTCCTCTTGGGCGACGCCGACCCCATCAAGGCCAAGGAGGGCCGGCCAAGACTCTTCTCCGAGAGATAATCCTATATTCGGGATCCCCGCGACGAGAGGAACGCGTAGGTGCGAAGAATTCTCCGAGATCTCAAGTTTCTTCCGAGTCCTAGACGTCAATCTTGGTTGTAAGTCCAAGATATCAATGTAAGTACTGCTCACCTGCAGTAAGAGGCGGTTTTTCCGCGAGAATTTCCTTTAAAAGTTTTTAAAAGTGATATTTCCTTTTTGTTTCAGTTTTTGCATGTAATCTTAGTTCCTTATATGCTTGTATATGTTTGATAAGCACCCTATATGAGATTAGGGACCAAGAAAAGCTATGAGAAAAGAAAAGAGAAGATAAAGATAAGAAAAGAAAAGGCCAAGGCCTTAAGAAATCCCGAAAAGTCAAGACTTAGGGATTTTAGCACGCAAGGTGCTCCAGAAAATGCCAAGGCATTTACAGATGAGAAAGAAAAGAAAGAAAAGCTATTTTATTTTCTAAGGCCAGTACCCGGCGTCCAAGGGCGTCGTTAAAGAAATCCAGGTGTCCAATTCCAAGGTCTTGGCCCTGGTAGACCAAGGTCTGCTCTATTAGGATTGGTGGCTCGCTACCCCAACCTTTTAGGGAACGCGCATGAGATGGTACTTACGTCTTCAGTGGATCCAAGTGATTAGTATTTTCAAGTATATGCTTTAGCAAAGTTTTCGAAAGTTTAAAGAGTTTTCAAAAAGTTAAAGAATAGCTAAAGTTTCAAGTTGAGCCAAGAAAAGTAAATTGAGATTTATTATTGCTTGAGTATGCATGTTTTGAGTTATACATGTTCTTAGTTTTCTTTCAAGCATATTAGTATCTCATATGATGTTCAGTTTGATCTAGAAGCATGTTTGCATATTTCGAGTTTTTGTGAGCTAGATAGTACTTACTAAGCTTTATGCTTATAGATGCATTTCCTCTTATTGCAGATAAAGGTAAAGGCAAGCAATTCTGAAGGAAGACGACGAGGCGGTGCTGAGTAGAGTGTGTGTGGTGGCTGATTATGGAGAGATCTTTGAGACGAGACAATTTAGTTATTTGAATTGCAATGTTTAAGTTTATTCAAATTTCAAGTTCTTGCTTATGGATATTATAGAGTATTTGAGTTTTAGATAGTTTTACATGCTCAATTTCTTAGAGTAAAGATTCCATGTCATTTCATTTAGCATACATATCCTTATGATTGCATTGGATGAGTAGAAGTGTAAGTAGTTAGAGATATTGATACTTTGTTAGAGAAAAAGGTGTTTGTGCCAAGATAGTATCAATTTTCCTTTGAATCAAGTTTTTATTGCTTAAAAATGTTTAGAAAAGTTGCAATCACATTTCATAATGCTTTAGCAAGGTCGTAGAACATGTATTTGGTGTTATGAATGCATAGGAGTCAAGATTGATACAAACTCTATTGTTTAAGTTCATATAAACTTGTTTAGTTTATTTTCTTCCATAAAAGTCCTAAATTCAAGTTATGGGTTCGTTTGATTGGCTAAATTGTTTAGGAAACTGACATAGAGTATAGAAGTGGTGTCATAGTTTGATATGGCTCGAAACTGAATGAATGGTGGGCTTAAGAAGCAAGAGCCGAAACCTGTAATTCTGATTACAGGCGTACCAGTCGACTGCCACGTCACCAGTCGACTGGTACGGGCAGTTTGAGTTGGATGAGGCTTGTTTCAATAAGTATCAACTACGAGTTTTGAGAAGGAAAGTGTGATATGGTATCATGCATGACTACTTAAGTTAGAATACAATTGTTAGAAGAATTTAAAAGAAAAAAAAAAGATTTCCGCATTTTACTTTTAGTCATGTATAAAAGTTGAGAAGTAGAGGGAAGTAACGATCCGTCTAAGGCAGAAGAAGGCGGGTCGCTACACATGTAGACTCCAAAGCTAACCTAGCAGATATTTTCACTAAACCACTTCCTTAATATGAGTTTAATTCACTAAGAAGACAGTTAGGAATGTGCTTAGTAGAATAGGACTGTTTTCTTTAATGTTTCAAATTTTTTCCATATTTTATTTATCAAAAAAAATATTTCATATTTTTAGAAAAAACATTTTTATTAAGTTTTGAATTTTAAATTTTTTTCAGACTTAGATTTTTATAAAAAATTACCCCTTTAAAACTACGGTTTTTCTACACAATAGACTTAGCCTAGGACTTAACCCTAGAATTGCATGCTCCTATAAATCTAGAAGTCATCATCTCACAAGCACATTAGGGTACTTTGATTGATAACTTAGATTAGGTTGAGATGCTTAGGTCTATGCCTTGACTCAAGATGCTTAAGTCAGTGTATCAAGAGCAGTTGGGGTGATAAATATATTTGAACAGCAATCAAGTTAAGTATTCAAGCTTAGAAAGTCTAACTTGATCAGAGTACTTAACTTGACTAACCCTAGTGAAAATTATTGTTATATAACAGTTAATAAGTAGCTAACTGGGTTAGACAGGGACCGAAAGAGTTTAATTTGGTTATTTTCTTTATGAAAAGGTTTTTTTCGTGCTTGGACTCAATAGGAACACAAATTGTTACTTGGGTCAAACTTAGATTAATTACTTCCTGCAATTGCGTTCATGATTTTTATGTCAAATAGGCTCTGATATAATCAAGTAGGCTCTGATATGTTAGACTTTTTTTTCATGCAAATATCTTTTATTTTTTTTTGATATATGGAAAAGGGGGAGAGAAAAGAAAAAGTCAACTTAAATTTTTTTTTCAAAGTCAAGTTAAAATACTTTTTTACTGTTAAACTAATTTTTTTTTCCAAGAGAGAAAAAAAGTCAAGTTAAATTTTTTTTCAACGTCAAGTTAAATTTATTTTTCAAAGTTAAACTAAATTTTTTTTCCAAGTCAAGATATATTTTTTTCAAGTTAAATAATTTTTCCAAGTCCAGAATTTTTTCCTTGGTTTTGGAAAACTCAAAGTTTAAAATTATTGTTCAAAATCAAGTCTTAAAATTATTTTGAAAATTATTCTTCAAAAATTAAGTTATTTTGTTTGATACTCAAAACACTTTTCTGAAAAACTACTCGAATCAGAAAACTTGTTTTTTTCAATGTTTTCAAAATCTATTTAGAAAAAACTTTCAAAAGTTACATATTTTCAAAAGTTTCAGGGGAAGACTTTTCAATTAAAAGGAAGCCTCATGCAATGTTTCGAATTTCCGCTAAGATTTTCAAAGTAAAAATTCTAAAGAAAAAGGGGGAGAGAACTGATTAAGGGGGAGATAGAAAATCTACCTATTCTTTCTGTTCTAGTACATAGTGATTATGTTTTCTCTATTTTTTAACTTAACTTTTGAACAGTGTTGCCATAAATCAAAAAGGGAGAGATTGTTGGTGCCGAAAGCACCAGATTGAAACTGGTTTTGATAATGACAAAGGGTTCAATGTTAAGTATGTGTTGTTATCTAACGGGTTTACCAAGTGTGCAGGAAAGTCCTAGTTTACCTAGGCACATAGTCTTGACCTACAGGGTTGAGCAAGAAGTCCTGGTCAAAGACTGGGAAATGAAGTGCTGATCTGGAAGATTGGGCAGATGTCTTAGCCGAGCGAGAGTTGCGGACAAAAGTAGAGGCGGGTCGAGGAACGGACGTCTCGAGATCCGGTAGTCTCGGAGGCCGAGCAAAAGTACAACCGAAGGAGCCGATTGGAAAAAGGTAACTTCTCCTGAGAGGAGTAGGTGAGGATGCGTTCCCCGAAAGAGGGAACAGTAGGCGTCAGTTCGACCTAGGGTTTAATGTTGAAATCCAAAGTCGGAACCAAGATAGCTTCGGTTGTGATTTATTTCTATTATTCATACTATATATTGTTTTTGGACTAACCCTGGTTGCAAGAGTGAAGAGGTCTCTACCACTGTGTTAGGATGTATACTAAAAGTCTTGCTTTTGGTTAAAGTATATCTACATTTTGAAAGAGAATCACAAAATCACAAGGTGCATATTTATATTAGTATATGCGCAAAACATCTCATACTTTGCATTGTAGATAACATGGTGCGTGGTGGAAGATCATGTTATCAAGTTCCTTGCAGAAGTATAAGAAAGAGGCTCACAATCGAGATGGAGTTGGACAAACCATCGGGATGGTTGTAGTGTAATTAGGTGTGGTTTGTCTTAACCATAAAATTACACTAGTGCACTTTATGTGCATTGAGTAGGACCAAAAGAGAGGTTATCCAATTTTATACTGACTTCATAAATTGGATTAGACCTCGGTTTATATTATGGAGTACGATCTCTAAATCCTGAAATAATAACGGGCACATGTATTTAATTAATTATTACTTTGATTTGCCAATAGGCGAGATCTATTCTGTTAGATTGATAGACCCGGTAAGTTGGGTAATAATTTTATCTGCATGGTGTGCCATTGATTATTGAAGGAATCTGTGTCCTGGTGAGTCGGGATGATGATGCCCCCTTGATGAGCTCAAAAGAATCATCATGTCAAATCTTGCAAGTGGACTATGGTCCGACATGATGAAAAGGTTGAGTGGTACTAGTCAGGGATCAAGAGGATAATTAATTAAAATTGTTAGTAATTTAAATTAATTATCGGACATTCGATATCTTAAACATGGGGAGATGGATGACTCATAATAGATGGAGCTCATATGAAAATATGGGTATTAGTGAGGAAGTTCAATGGGGATCCTTTAGTAGAATGGATCTCCATTAATGGATCAGATTTGGATCCATTAGTAGACCAAGACCCAACTCCTCCTCATGGTCCCTACCTTAGCCCTAAAAATACCCCATAGGAGTCATGAGCCAAGACTAATTAATCTCAAATTAATTGAAGGATTAATCCACAAAACCCTAGCCTTTCTCCCTCTCTCTCTCTCTCCCCTAGGTCACGGCAAAGGAAGGAGAAGAAAACTTTGAGGTTTTCTTCTTCCTCTTCCTCTTCTCTCCCTCACTTGGTTGCGGATGACTCTAGACAAGGAGGAGATCCTTCCTCCTTTGTGACATACGGCAACATGCGGAAAGGGAGGGTGGTCAGCTGTAACGCCCGTTTTTTTTCTTCCATAAAGCGGCGTTACGCTAAACATGCATGTACCTATATAACATCTTAATGCAGCGGAATAAATTTTTTTCTTCTTTTACACATGCCTTTAACCATGCAACTAGTACATAAATCATATACCTATGCCTAAGTTATCATTCATGGACATGGTGACATTATACTTAACATATTACCAGCATACATAGCATCATGATATCAACGTTTCATAACTTATTCATAAGCATTTCAGGTAGCAAGTAGTTTATCCATAAACATCATGAATAGTAAGTTGTTTCTTAGGCATAACTATCATAAGTCGAGCATAAAACCAAAATAAGC
The DNA here is from genome assembly GCA_024364735.1 of Boesenbergia rotunda. Taxonomy (NCBI): domain Eukaryota; kingdom Viridiplantae; phylum Streptophyta; class Magnoliopsida; order Zingiberales; family Zingiberaceae; genus Boesenbergia; species Boesenbergia rotunda. The sequence continues at coordinate 83,536 of JAGFNQ010007056.1, read as the reverse complement.
ATTGTCAGATCACAAAACATGCGATAAGTGGAATGAGAGGGATTCTTGGCCATGTCACTACCACACACACATGTTCTTGCCTCTCCTGCTGCTTCCCTTAGTAATCTCTTGCTTGATCTGCGGCATAAGAAAAATAAAACTATAAGCACATAGGCTTAGTAAGACCCATTCCTACTCACAAAAAAAATTCATATGTCATATAAACATAAACATAATGCTTCAATCCTACATATCATAGCATACTTCTTATCATAAACATAAACACAATCATGGCATCATTCTTAACGTGAACTTATGAAAATCATGGCATCATAATTTAGCATGCACACAAATAAAAATCATCGCATCATAATTTAGCTTGAACATAAAATCATGGCATCATAATTTAGCATGAACATAAATAAAATCATGGCATCATAATTTAGCATGAACATAAGCATGGACATAAATAAAATCATGGCATCATAATTAACATGAACATAAACATAATCATTTGCATAAACATACTTTGCCTTAACATACTTTGCATAAATATATTTCGCATAAACATACCTTGCATACCCTACTTTGCATAAACGTACTTATCATAAACATAATGCATAACATGGATGGATGCATGCGGCGAATGCATATATCATAAGGATGCTTAGTTTAAAATCCTACTTTTAAATACCTAAACATAATCATAACATCATAGGGGCCCTGGCTTGTACCACATTCATACATCATATGCGCGCATCCCTAAGTAAATACGAGGTAGCTAATCTCGACCTACTAGGGTAAGGACAGCTTCATCGGTAGTCCCCGAACCGTGGACAACTTTATCGATAGTCCAGAACCATGGACAGCTTCATCGGTAGTCCAGAATCGTGGACCTTACTTAGGTCCGGTACAAGCCCATTCATAAAATAAAATACTTTCACATGCTTCTTCATTCATAAAACATTCATAGCATAACCATTCATTCTTAATGCTTAACATCATCATTATGCCTTGTAGGCATGAATCTTATCTTCATTCATCATTTTCATTCCATTTCATCATTATGCCTCGAAGGCATGAACTTTAACTTCATTCATCATTTCCATTCATAACATGACATGCATATATATATCATTCATAAATCATGGTATACATACATATCATTCATATCCCATGGCATACCTACATAATCAGCATCTTAATTCATAAAAATATGCATAGTCATGGTACATGGAAAAATATGCCTAGATCCTTTCATACATGATACATTTCCTTAGGTTCATGGCACATGGTCTAAACATTTATGAATCATCATAACAAGTGACCTAACATACAATTCATGACCCATAAGCTAGGGTTTTCATGGGCATAAAATTCTTCCAACATACTTAAGCATATACATACATCATAGTATCCTATAAACATGCATTCTTGTGGTCTTAACCCACTCCAAACCCTAGGTTATGGCCTTGGACGAAACCCTAAGGAGCCCTAGGTCCATGGAAAAATTCATATAGGTCACAAATAACATCCCATACAACATAAAATGCTATAGAAAACATTTGATCCCATAGCTAAAGCTAACCCTAATCCCCTAGCCCTAGATTAGCCCTTGGCCGAAACCTAAAGGCCCATGAAATTCATAGAAAAATTATTATAAACCCAATCACTATCCATCATGTCATAGGGGAAACAAATTAAACATGTTGAAGGGTTAGATCAAGTTCCATCCATAGTTTAGGGGTCTTGGCCGAAACTTGTAGGAGACATTAAGCATGTAAAAATTCACATGAATCACCACTAACATCACTTACATCATAAGGAGACATAAGAACCATCATTAGAGAGTTAAAACTAGTCCTAGCCATGGAAACATGAAGGTGGCCGAAACCCTAAGTCCTCCTTCATGGATTTTTCATCTTAGATCTCAAACAAAAAGCTTAGATCATATCCATATCAAGAAAAACCATTACACCACAGGTGAGGGGGTCTTACCTTGGTTTACCTTGGTTTTAGACCTTAGATGGGAAGGAGGATAAAGACCTTGTTGTCTCTTGACCACCCCTAGCCTTTGCAACCGTGTAGAAACCTTCGATCTTGGAAGGAGAAGCTTTCTTGGGAACTTTTCCTAAGGAAAATCCCCCCTTGGGGTTTCGGCTAGGATGAAGGAGGAGGAGGGAGAAGGGTGAACTTGGTGGAAGAAGAGAAGTAACCCCCCATGCCCTCTCTTTATACCACTTTAAGGAGGCAAATGAAGAGTCATGGTGTCTCTTCCCTTCATGACCCTTCATTTCCCCTAAGCCTTAACCAAAAATCCACTTCATCCTCTACTAGCACTCCCTTGCTAGGTGAATTGGTTAGAGCATGCATGGTGGTACAAGAGGTCCAAGGTTAAATCCTTGGCTCATGCACTTTATTTTTATTTTATTTTTATTTTATTTTTCCATTATTCCAAAAATTCCCTAAAAATCCCCCCATAATCATGTTAATATTCCTCATTAAAACCCTTTATATTTATATTAAATTTTTACCTAAATTCTCCCAACAATTATGGTACTAGAAAGCCCATTAGTACTTAGTTTTCTCGATTTAAATGAGAAAAACATGGATTTCCAGGCTAAAGTTCGTATTAATATTTCTAAGTACCTCGAAAAATTATCTAAACATGCTTAATATTTTAAAGAAAATATTAAGAAAATTTTCCGGGTCGTTACATCAGCGGCGGTAAAGAGAGTTTCTTGGTGGTTGCGGCGCCGGAAAAAGGTGGAGGAGGAAGAAGCATCGCGGGGAGGAAGGAGAAGAAGATCTTCTTCATCCTCTCTCATCTTCTCACCCTCAGCTCTCCACCAAGGCGTGCGTAGCTGGGATCCAAGGTGTACATTGCCAGCGGTGAAGAAGAATTGCCTTCTTCTTCTAGGTTGGCCGGCAGCGACAAAAGGGAAGGAGAAGGAGGTTTGCGAGGATTCAAAGGAAGAAGTGGAGAGGTTCTCATCTTGTTCATTGTCTTCTTCATCTTCCTCATCTCAACTTGTGGCCGGCGATCCCTTGGAGCAAGGAGAGCTACCGGCGGGCACAATGAATTGGTGGTGAAGGTCGGCGCATGCAAACCCTAGTTTCTAGGGTTTTGCTTGGTGTCTTGAAGAGAAGAAGATTGGAGGATTAATTGACAAGCCTTGGTGACTCTGCATCTTGGTAGCTCATCGCCCACATGACGTCCAAGAGGTGAGGATCATAAGGTAGAAGACTGCGAGGTAAAAGGCGAGATATACCTCTCCCTAGCTCCTCTTGTTTTCTTGTTATTTCATGCTTGTTTTTATTATTACATGTGTCTTGATTAATTGTCGTAGTTTAATTATGTGTTAATTAATATCGATAATTAATTATGTCATGGACCTCGAAGATAAACACAAAAATCGGTGATCCATTCATCGTCTTTCCGCGGTTGATTAATTTCGAAAGTTACAAGGCCTTAACTTTGGTTTTGGCTAAGTTGTGACTTGAATTAATTGATACGACGACGAGACGATCGTTTGGGAGACGGGTATCTATTCGGATTAAATTTTTAATCCATAGACATAGTGAGGTCTCCCATGTTCGACCCTGTGGTTGCTAAGGAAACCCCCCGAGCCATACCTTGGGTATTGCTGCCTCGGTGGTTACAACCATCAACTGCATCCCAGGCGCCTGAGAGGAGTCAGGCACCCAGGAAGCCTGGGTGCCTGATACGTATCAAGCACCCCAGATGGCTATTTTTGAGCAGGGAGTTTAGCTCAGCTGGCAGGTTGCCATGTCAGAAACTCAGGCGCCCGTGAGCCATCAGGCACCCCAGGGAACTCAAGTGCCCAAGAATAAGAGATAGGAGTTTGGCCGAGTCTGCGGATAGGAACACGCCGGATCTGCGACACGTGTCAGGCGACACATAAGGCTCAGGCGCCCGAGAACCTCCTATATAAGGGGCTTCACCCCATGCTTCCGAACAACAATTCATTCCAAAGCAAAGAAGCTTTCTCGCGACTCAAGCACGCCAACACTCTTCAGAATTCTTCTGTGCTCGAGTTCGTCCGCTCCGCAAACGATCAAGATCGTCGACACGCCATCCAAGAAAGTCTACAATCCTTCCGGTGTCGTCAGTATTGTGTTTTCGTTGTTCAAAATTCTGTACTCAAATATTTGTAACAATTTTTGCGACATATAGAATTGCCCAACGAAAACAGTCAAGGACTGTGGACTTTGGAGTAGGAGCCATCAAAGACTCCAAACCAAGTAAAAAAAAAATTGTTAGCATTGTGATTTTTTTATTTCTTCCGCTGTGTTCTGACATTTTCCGAAAAATTTTACGTAATCGCTATTCACCCCCCCTCTACCGATTACAACACTCCCACACCATATGCATACATGCATGCAATTAAACAATTTAGCAACCCAAAAATAAACAAGTCCCCATACTCATTTATTGCATGAATGAGTACTTATTCCATCATGCATGATAAGTCATCAATTGATAAGCCCAATCACATGGATGAACCCTTGATCGATACTTAGACTTATCTTGATCTCTCCTTTCTCAAAATCAGCAAAATGTTATTGTATTAGTCCATTTAGTGCTTCCTTGAAACACTTTGCCCGATGCCTTGTAACTGGACATTCATAGAAGTGACAAATGATTGTTCATTTGATGTGCATCATGAACAACTCCTTGATGTGCATCATTCTCCCCTCTTGAAAGGGTTTTGCCCTCAAATCATCACCTGGCAAATCAAGTTGGTAGGCATTATAATTGATGTGCTTCACCACTCGAAAGGGGCCACCACATCGAGGTAGAAGTTTAGAACATCGTCTCTCTGAAAATCACTCCTTCCTTAGGTACAACCAAACCCACTCTCCTGTTTCAAATACAACTTTGTTGCACCCCTTACTAGCTTGATAAACATATTGCTTGGTCTTTCTCTCAATATTCAGTCGTGCTTGTTCATGAATCTTCTTCACTAATTCAGCATTCTGCTTACCATCTAAGTTATGCTCACTCACAGCCAAAGGAATCAAATCCAATGGTGACAGAGGATTGAATCCATACACAACTTCAAATTGAGAGAACTGAGTTGCAGATTGTATGCTTCTATTATAAGCAAATTCAACATATTGTAGACAATCCTCCTATATTTTCAAATTCTTTTTAATGATATCACGAAGTAAGAACGGCAATGTTCGGTTAACAACTTCAATTTACCCATTAATTTAGTGATGACAAGTAGTAGAAAATAGTAATTTAGTTCCCAATTTTCCCCATAAAGTCTTCCAAAAATAACTCAAAATCTTTGCATCCCTATCGGATACAATTGTTCTAGGCATGCCATGCAAACTAACAACTTCTCTAAAGAACAAGTCAGCTACATGCAAGGCATCATCAATTTTATGACATGGAATGAAATGTGTCATCTTAAAAACCTATCTAGCACAACAAAGACTGAGTCTCTTCCCCCTTAGTCCGGGGTAGTCCCAAATTAAAGTCCATTGAATACTAGTCCATCGCTCCCTAGATATAGGCAAAGAAGCCATGGGTTTCAACTTAGATTTAGCTTGTTTGCAAGTGATCTCACATATTTTCTCCACATCACATTTCATATGAGGCCAAAAGAAGTGATTTTGTAGGACCCACCCCTAAAGTCTTAGTAACACCAAAATGCCCCATTAAGCCACCACCATAGGCTTCCCTAGTATATAATTCACGCAACGAACACACGAGCACACACAATCTTTATTCATGAAATTAAAACCCATCATGCCTATAGAACATACCAATGCAACCTTGTCACATACTTTGAGCACAACAAAAAAATCATCATCGTTAGCATATAAATCCTTGATATATTCAAATACAAGTAGTTTTGTTTCTAAAGCTAAAAGTAAAGCATACCTTCGAGATAGTTTGTTAGCAAACATGTTCTCTTTGCCTTGCTTGTATTTGATCATATAAGGAAATGTCTCATGAATTCCATCCATTTAGCATGGTGTCAGTTCAATTTATGATGGCTCTTCAAATGCTTTAGAGATTGATGACCTGTGTAAATCAAGAATTATTTCAGTCATAGGTAATGTTGCCACGTCTCTAATGCCCTCACCAATGCATACATCTCCTTGTCATATGTGGGATTGATGAGAGTATCTCCACTCAACTTCTAATTGAAGTAAGCAATGGCTCTCATCTCCTACATAAGCATAGAACCAATTTCAACACTAAAATAATCACATTCGATTTCTAAGATTTTAGAAAAATCTGGTAGGACTAGTAAAGGAGCAGAACATAGCTTTTCTTTCAAAGTATTCAATGCCTACTCTTTCTCCTGTCCACAATTGAATTACTCAATTTTCTTGATGACTTATTAAGAGGAGCTGCAATATTGCCAAAATCACGAACAAACCATCTATAGAAGTTGGTCAAACCATAGAAACTCCTAATTTGGCTAATTATTATCGGTGTTGGCCACTCTTGGATTGCTTTCACCTTTTCCTCATCCATCTCAACACCCTTAGCACTAACAACAAAACCAAGAAACACAACTCACTCCATACAAAAGGAGCATTTGTTGAGGTTAGCAAAAGCTTCTCTTCTTTCAACACACTCAAAACTGACCTTAAATGTATGACATGCTCTTCTAAGCTTCTACTATAAATCAAAATATTATCGAAATACACAACTACAAATCTTCCTAAGAAAGCATGCAAAACATGGTTCATCAAATGCATAAAAGTGCTTGGAGCATTAGTTAAACCAAAAGGCATTACTAACTCTTCATATAGGTCATGCTTTGTCTTAAAACTAGTCTTCCATTCATCACCTTTCTTCATCCTAATCTGATGACATCCACTACTAAGATCAATCTTTGCAAACACACAAGAATCATGCAACTTATCAAGCATATCATAAAGCCTAGGCATTGGGTGACGATACTTTACTGTAATGTTGTTGATGGCTCGACAATCCACATACCTCCTCAATGTCCCGTCCTTCTTAGGAACTAGTAACATAGGAATTGCACAAAGGCTCATGCTTTCTCGACATACCCCTTCCCCAACAATCATTAATCATTAATTTCTCTTTGAAATTTCTTTGTTTCCTTTGGATTGCTTCTATAGGTAGTTGATTTGGGATGGAAACCCCAAGTAGGAAATCAATTTGATCTTCAATTCCTCTACTAGGAGGCAAACCATGTGGAGCATCTTCTAGAAAAACATCCTTGAATTCCTGTAAGAGAGGAACAACAACAGTTGGCAAAGAATTGTTAAGATCGTTAGTGCTCAATAGTGCCTCCTTATACAAATGTATAAGAGGCAACTGTTTGAAAACAAAGCTCTTTTGATCTCACTTTTTTTTATAGAAGTTATTTTCCTTTCTCTCTTTTTTTTCATCTCCATTCACGATTTTCTCAATTTTTCTTTCTTTCTTTTCATTTTTTTTACTCTTTTCTATCAATTTCTTTTTCACTCTTTTTTTTCATTCACTCTTTGTAATTTCAACTTGTCTTGGAATCAAGGGTACAAGAATAATAGAATGTCCCTCTCGTGTAATGGAATACCTATTCGTTAGACCATCATATGTTACCTTCTAAACAAATTGCCAGGGTCTTCCCAACAAAAGATGGCATGCACAAGGTGGTATTTCCATTTCTTCATCAAAAAATGAGTCCCTCTTGAACCCAGAATCGATTTTCCTTGATATCGAATATAATGTATGAAAGGATCCTTGAAAATCCATAGAGTCTTCTGACAAAAAATTCGACACACTCCAAGATGTTCTATTTTTACATAAAAATGTATTCGCTCAAGAAGGACTCCAGAAGATATTAATCGTAAAAAAGAGGATTGTTTACAAGGAAACACTAATAGAAATTCGTATTCATATATATATATAAATTATATAAGAACCAAAATAGTCTTTTATTTTCTTTTGAAAATACGTAAATAGATTTTTTCGGAATAATGAGACTATTCCAATTATAATATTCGTGGAGAAGGAACTGCAATAAATGTAAAGAGAGAACATTCACACAACAACTCATCTTCATATTTGCCAATGGAAATTGCTATCAAGACTTGCTTTGTCACCTAAACTTCACCACAATCATTCAACCATTGATGTTTATATGGACGTGGATGTTTCTAAGTTGGTAGTGACAATTTCTCCACCAAATCAGTACTTTCCACATTGGTGCAACTCCATCCGTCAATAATAACGCTGCAAACATTGTTATTCACAAAGCAATGAGTATGAAACAAGTTCTCCCGTTGATTATCTTCTTCCTTCTTAGATTGTATATTGAGAACTTGTCGGGCCACCAATCAGTCTCCAACAACAACATGTTGCTCATCATCACTGTCCTCCTTTTGGGCCACTTCTTCAGCTACGTCATCCTTATCTTCTGACTCAAGTTCACCTTAGGCGTTTATCGCCATCACCCTTTTGTTCACACATTGGCTAGCTATGTGACCATGCACTTGACATTTAAATCACTTGATATCATGGGATTTGAAAGAAATAGATTCACTATTACCTTGAGTAGATGATGTTGTTGGTTTGGGCTTCTTGAAGGGTTCAAACTTTGGCTTGTTTTGAAGTTGTTCCTCCATGGAGCTGCCCACCATGTGTTGTTGGTAGCCATTGGTTGTACCCCTCCTAGCCAATCCTTTCCTCTTGAATTGTTCCTCCACTTTTTGTGCTTGGTGGACCATGTTTGACAACTCAACATAATACTGCAATTCAACAATATCAATAATTCCTAGATTTAATCCATGCAACCTAGCCATGGTGGCTTCCCGATCTTCATCCACATTAGCTCGAATCATGGACAACTCCATGCCCTTGAAATACTCATCCACACTTTTAGAGCCTTGAGACAACCTTTGCAACCACTGATATAAGCTCCTATAATAATGGTTGGGTACAAAACTCCTTCTCATGAGCATCTTCATCTCCTCCCAAATGGACACATGTTGATCTCTATTCTCTGATTCATCACCACTCAAGTGGACACATGTTGATCTCTATTTCTTCTCAGATTCATCACCACTTTAGCATAATTAGTAAATTCAATGGCAGCTACTTTAACCTTCCTAAGTTCTGAAAAATCATGGCAATCAAACACCATTTCCATCTTGGTTTTCCACTCCAAATAAACTTCAGGATCATTTTTTTCCTTGAAAGGATGTAATCTTCAGCTTTATACCTCCCAAGTCATTAGCCCTTCGATTTTTGTCAAACCTATCTTCTCTATGCCTATTCCTATTTCCTCTATATCCCATCCAACCCCAGTCGTAAGTATGCTCACAAAAATCTTCCACCACCTCTTCTTCTTCTATATCCCCTGAGCACGACTTTGTTGTGGTATGGTAGAATGGTATTGAGGATATCTTCCTGGTGCACCCTCTTTCACTCGATCTAGCCTCTCATTGATAGATTCTAATTCAAAATCAAAACTTAATCTTTCAAAATCAACTTAATTAACAAACTTATTTTTTATTTTAACATAATTATTTTTTCTTGAAATCTTACTTAATTCTCTTTCAAAATCAAATTTAATTTTTCAAACTGAAACTCAATTTTTCAAGTCATTGTTAACTTAGTTGATTGTTCAAACTAAAACTATTATCTTCAAAATTACTTTTAGTCTTATCACGCTTGGACTCAGAAAAGGATAGGTAAAAGTTCTGTACTTGGACAGAATCATAAAATGCTTCCGTTTTTTTGTTTACTTATTTCAAAATGACTTAATCTTATATTTTCAAATTTATACAAATGGTTTTACATAAAAATTCTTTTGGAAAATCTATTACTTTTTACTTAGAAATTAATTTACAAAAGTCATCTTGAATTTCACTTAGAATATTTTTTGTTTTCACATAGAAAAATATTTGGAATAGTTTTTTACTTAATATACTTTTTTGAAAAAGATTATACTTTTCAACAATAGTCCGGCCTCTAATACTTATATTTTTTCTTTAACTTAATTATTTTTTAAAATTCTTCCTATAAATGATTTTAAAGTTAGAATTTCTCTTTCAATTTTTTTATTTTGACAAAAAGAGAGAGAAAAATAAAAATTATTTTTCAAAATTTCAAATCAAAGTATTTTTCAAAAGTTTTTGAAACTTAGTATCACTACATGAAAAATACTTATTAGCAATGGTTTTTCACTGTTGTCGTAGGCTTAAAAAAACTGTTGTTAAAGGTTGTGTTGTTAAAAGGGGTGCTCAAAAATAATAGTTAAAACCCGTTGTCTTTTAATGTGATCGACAACAGTTTAATAATAGATTTAAACCATTGTTTTTGTGTGATTTAAAGAATAGTTTAACAACAAATAAAAATCGTTGTCTTTTATTTGAGGCAAACAACAATTTAACAACAAAAAAAACATTGTGTTTCAATTGAAAGACAATAGTTTTACAACAATTTAAAATCGTTGAGATAGGAATTATGTTTAGCATCATTTTAAAAATGTTATCTTATTTAAATAATATATTTACAAAACTCTTGTCTTATATTTAAAAAATAAATTATTTAAATAATTAAAAAATACAGAGCAAACACACTTCAAACTATATATCAATCAAACTTTATATAAAATTAGTCCAAACATCATCAAAATATCATTTATCAAGAACCTATATGCACGAAATACAATGGATATGTCATCAATATACTTATAATCTACCAACAATTAAACCAAAAAAGTATATATCGATATTTCACAAACTACTGACCCATGTTTACAACTAAATAGTATCCACATTAGATAGAGAATCACACTTATGAATTCTAATATAACTTGCATTTGTTGAATCAAATTTCTCCTCTTGTGCATCTTCTAAGATATCATTTCCTGTTTGTGAAAACAAAAAACACATATAATAAGCCAATTCATCAATAATTATATTCAACAACAACAATAACATAAAAATAAAGGGATATGGGTGCATGAGACGAAGGCTGCCTTGTTTTTGATCATTTAAATATAAAACATCAAGAGCTGCCACTTAGAGCATAAACATCCATCACACCTCACGTCACATAAGAAAGGCTTTTTTTTTATCGGATTAGAATGAACTTAATCAACTTCATATTACTAGCAGCCATCAAAAGATTGACTAGAAGCACAATTCAGTTTCCTGCTAAAGCTAAAGCTAACTAGCAGATCTCCATTCAGTTACCTGCTAAAGCTAAAGCTAACTAGCAACCATCCATTCTTTGCCCATTTTTGTTACAAGTACTAATCAGCTAGAAATGAGCTAACACCTACCTTCAAAATAATTGTACATTATATAACTAGATCTTAACATAATGAACAATTAGAAACATCACATATTCATAGCATACAATATATACAATCAATATTCAAGAAAAATAAGTAAATAATGGAGAAAATAGCAAAAACCTTAAGCAACATTTTACCAATGGTTAAGCAATTGAAAGATAAATTAATTGATGGGTTTGCATTATCTGTACGATCGAAGGCGTTGCTAGAGGGGGGGGGTGAATAGCATTTTTTCGTTGAATTCTCTCCACTATGATAAGTCTCCTTCAAAGGTGGAGAAACCTTTACAAGCGTTGTCTTCCTCTTTACAGAATGCGATGAAGAACGAGAGGAAGATCGATAAACTAATCGCAGGAACAACACTTCGTTACAGTGAAAAATCGTACCATTCACGTGCGGAAAAGTCCTCTTTTTATAAAAGAACAGGACAACTTCGCAAGCTGTCCAGACCCGCACCAGTCGACTGCCCCTGGAGCAGTCGACTGGTCTAGCAATAAATGCCAGCCAACGGCTAGTTTTTTGGGGGTTACCAGTCGACTGCCCCTGGGGCAGTCGACTGGTCTGAGGCTGTAAACTCTCTGTGAGTTTTGGCAGTCGACTACCCTCTGGCCAATCGACTGCCCGGTCTCCAATCTCACTTACAACCTCTCAAAACACTCTCCTTCACATATGCCTTCAGGTATGCTTCCTTGGCTCTCCCCTTGAAGTCTTCTTCCTCTGGCTATCGTCCCTCAGATGCGCACACAAGCCTTCCTTGGCTTGCCTCCATGTCACCCTTCACGTGTGCTCTTGAAGTCCACTTCCCGGCTTGCCCTTGGAGCTCTCCTCCCTCGGCTCTCGTCCCTTGGATATGTTTTCCAAGTGTGATTCTCCAAGTCCTGCAAACTCAATTACAAATATTAAATACAACACAACGCCCTAACCTTAAACTTATTGGCACACACATCAAAACTATGATCATCCCGATCATTCTTGGGTCGATTGCCTCAACATTATCAACACTCATTAAGTTGATAGAACACACAACAACTAGCACCCACATCTAAATAAAATCCCAATCTAATTAAGTTATATCCCCTATTGATCATCCAAAACCACAACTAGCACCCACATCTAAATAGGTCACACAACAACTTTGCCCACCCACATAGAACCACCTCACAGTAAGAACACTTAGGCTCACAAAATCAAACCACCCCTTCCAAATAGGTAGCATTCTATAAGGATCCAGACACCAATATCCCAGACCTACCAATTCCAAGAACAGTTTTGTAAGAAACCACAAAACATGCCTTAAACCCATGGAGTCAGTTTTTGGATCCACTGTCTACCTTTCATCCTGATCAAACAAAGCATTGTCTATTGGGTGTTGTTGAATCCTAAAATTCTTGTAGTGTATTTTCTAAAATATTTTTGAAATTCTTTTCAATGTTTCTTACAAAATTCATTTCCTAAAAAAGAAATATACAATCTTTCAAAATAACAGGGAGAGAATCATAATTTGAGGGGGAGCATGTTTGAATCATTACTTTAAAAATGGTATATTTTAAATTCTATCTTTTGCAAAATTTCAAAAATTATTTTTTGAAAACTATTTTTTAGAAAAGTTTGTGAAATCCTTTACTTAAAACTATTTTTGAGAAATCTAGAAATATCATCTCACTCCCTCTTACTAGTTAAAATTTTAATTTTAGAACCATTGTTTACTTTTTCAATAATTACAAAACTTGTAGAGTTTTTTTTTCTTATGTTCTCACTTAGAAATATTGTTCACCCATGTATATTTTTTGATATATGTCAAAGGGGAAGAGAAAGGTCAAAGTTAAGTATTTTTATAACATAATTATTCAGGGGGAGTATAAGAAATTAAGGGAGAGGAAACTTTATTCTGTGTTCTAAATTGCAATATCTCATCGGTTTTAATTTTTCTATTTTAATTGCTATAATTTTTACTTAACTTTCAATTATGTTGTCATAAATAAAAAGGGGAGATTATTGATGACGGAAGCACCATATCGAATAATTTTTTTATACTAGCAAAGGGTTCAAAGTTAAGTATTGTTTCTGATCTAATGTGTTTCACTAGTTTGTAGGAAAGTCCTAGTGTAACTAGGCACTAAATCCTAATCTACAAGATTGGGCACGAAGTCCTTACAAAGGGCTGGGCATGAAAGACCTGGTGAGTAAAGGTGGGTATGAAGACTTGACCGAGGGTTGTGTTAGATGTGTATACTAAAAGGCTTGACTTTTTATATATATGATCTTCTACTTTTTGAAAGAGAATCACAACAACACAGATGCGTATTTACACTAGTATATGCATAAAAGTCTGATACATTGTATTGTAGATAACATGGTGTGTGGTAACACACAGAAGATCATATTATCAGACCCTTGCATAGTATAAGTAGAAGCTCACAACCGAGATGGAGTTGGACAAACCATCGGGATGGTTGTAGTGTAATTAGGTGTGGTTTGTCTTGACCATAGAATTACACTAGTGTGCTTTGTGTGCATTAAGCAAGACCAAAATATTGGTCGTCCAATTTGTACAGAGTTAATAATTAGATTGGACCTCGAATTATTATAGAGTACAATATCTAAATCCTGATACAATAACGGGCACGTATAGTTAATATTTTATTTTCTTTGATTTACCAATGAGCGAGATTTATTCTTCTAAATTGATAGGCCTGGTAAGTTAGAAAATAATATTAATTATATGGTGTGCCATTAATTATTGATAGAATCCGTGTCCTGGTGAGTCGGGATTATGATGCCCCCTTGATGAGCTCATAAGGTTCATCATGTTAAACCCTGCAGGTGGATTTGATCCAACATGATGATATGGTTGAGTGGTACTAGTCAAGGATTTAGAAGTTGATTAATTAAAATTGTCAATAATTTAAATTAATCGATGGGCATTCGATATCTTAATCATAGGGGGATGGATGTACTCATAATAGGTGGAGCCCATATGAAAATATGGGGGTTGGTGAGGAAGTTCAATGGAGATCCTTTAGAGGAATGGATCTTCATTAATGGATTGGTTTTGGATCCATTAGCGGTCCAACACCCAACTCCTCCAATGGTCCCTACCTTAGCCCTATATATACCCCATGGGATCAAGAAACCAAGGCTTAATCAATTGATTAACAACCCAAGGCTTCTCTCCTCTCCTCTCTCTCCCTTCTCTCTCCTAGGTGACGGCAAGAAGAGGAGAGCCTCTCTTCTCCTTCTTTTCTTCTTCCCCTCTCATCCACATGGTGGCTAGCCTCTACTAGACAAAGGGGGAGATCTCCTCTCCCTTTTGTAGTGTGTAGCAAGGAAGGAGGAGGTGTTGGCAACCGGTGGGAGGCAGCGCAAGGAGAGGTGTGGTGGTGTCACAAGTTAAGGAGAGGAGCAGTTCGCAGCCGGTTTTGGGTCAGGAAGGAGACCTTTTCTCTCCTTCTTCTTCTTCTTCTTCATCTTCCTCTCGAGGGCTGCTAGGTAGCCGATGAGGCTTGGGTGACTTTTTGTGAAGAGGAAGGGTGGCCGGCGGTTCCGAACCTAGAATTAAGGTTTTTGCATGGCGTGAAGAAAGAGATCAATTAGAGACCTTGGTGATTCCGGTTCTCGGTAGCTCGTCGCCCATAAGGTAGAAGACTACGAGGTAAAGGAAGGTATAATTTTCTTCCTTGGCTCCTTGTTATTCTTATCATTTCATGTGGAGGTTAATTAATTATCATTGTTTTGATTATTTGATAATTATGGTTAATAATTAATTGATTGAACCCCGATAATAAACATAAAAATTGGTGATCCACTCGTCGTCTTTTTCGCGATCGTTCGGTTAGGCGAATTACAAGGCTCGAACTTTGAGATTGGTCATGTTGTAATTCGAATCGAATGATACGATGACGAGATGGTCGTTTGGGAGACGGGTCTCCATTCAGATTAATTTTTAATCCGTAGACATAGAGAGGTCTCCCAAGGATGATCAAGTATTCGCTTACGAGACCCGCCAAGTCATACCCTTCAATTGGTATCAAAGCTAAGGTTTCCGATTTTGTGTGTTTAGGATTCGGTTAATTTTTGCACATTATCATATACTTTATTTTTGCTGGTTTATATGAGGATGTGCGTAGGCTAACTCTTTGTTGCAGGTACTAGATTCCACCTGATCATGGCCAAAATAATAGATTTGTGTGATTGATTGTGAAATTTTTGTAATTAATTAAATCTTCGAGGTTGACGAGGCTAGATAAGTATTTAATTTTTGTAATTAAACACGACACCTATTTAGCCGAGCATTTATTTAATTTTGATCTAGATCTTTGTGGAGTATAGGATCGATGGATCTAAATAAGTAGATAGTCATC
This sequence comes from Boesenbergia rotunda, assembly GCA_024364735.1. Classification (NCBI taxonomy): domain Eukaryota; kingdom Viridiplantae; phylum Streptophyta; class Magnoliopsida; order Zingiberales; family Zingiberaceae; genus Boesenbergia; species Boesenbergia rotunda. The sequence goes on along the minus strand of JAGFNQ010007056.1, from coordinate 67,887 downwards.
TCAGCTCGGAGATCCCTTCATGGAAGACTTGCGAATGGTGTAGGGAGGAGAGGACGAGGTGACGACATGATTGGAGGCGTATTGGAGACCAAGGCCATGATAGTTGGAAAAATCTAGGATTTTTCTATTTTATTATGTTGGTTTATGTGCTTATCGTGTGTGTGTATGTAATATTCCTCAAATTAAATAACTAAGTGAGAGAGGGACCCTAAGGGTCCCGTGGCCTCCATTACAATCTGACAAGTGATGCGAACATGCTCGCGTGTCAGCTCTGAGTGCCTTCCCCCATAACGATAGGCTTGTTCTGCGGATAACTGGCTCATAAAAGATTATAGTAAGTTATTGAAGAGCATGTGATTTTCCCCAATGGAAGACACATAATCGGAAATAATTTTCTTAGTGTCGTGTAATGGTAAATACTTAGATACAAATAATAGTATCCTCCCTAACGGAGTCACTGCTATTATTTGTAGGGCCAAAATGAACCAACTATTAGTCTTATTTGTCAAATAGTTAGGTTGACAAATAATAAGATTAATGGGTAAAACCTCCTCTAACGAATGTAGAATTCGTATACGTCCACACTAACGTGGCATGCGAATTCTCGGTGTTTGAGGTGTTGGTTGATTTCAAAAATTTATTGTTTGAGGAATCAATTTATTTTTGAAATCTAAAGATGTACTTGTTGTGATTCTCAGGTAGTTTTGAAAATGACCTTTAACCGATTAGCGACCATAATTAAGGAAAACAAACTTACTGGACCCAATTACATAGACTAGAAAAGAAATCTAAACATTGTCCTTACTGCGGAAGAGTACAAATATGTGCTCTTCGAGGAGTTTCCTGAAAAGCCTCGCGAGAACTCTAGTGAAGAGCAGAGGGAGCGCTTCAAGAAGTGGGTTAAGGCAGATGAGATGGCGCGGTGCTACATTCTGGCATCTATGTCGAATGTATTACAACATCAGGATCAGGCCATGCCTACTACTTATGATATGATGTTGAACCTCAAGGAGCTCTTCGAGCACCAGGGTCAGGCCACCAGGCAGGTTGCGATGAAGTGCTTGATGATGACTACTATGGTCGAAGGACACCCGTAAGAGATCATATACTTAAGATGATGGCTCACCTCAATGAGATTGAGCTACTTGGAGCACAAATCGACAGGGAAACCCAGGTCAACATTATACTCCAGTCTCTGCCTAGGAGTTTTGAGCAGTTCGGTCTCAACTACAATATGAAGAAACATGAATATACGTTGGGGGAACTGCTAGGAGAACTCCAGGCGGCAGATGACCTTTTTCATCAATGTTCTTATGCATTGGTTACTCAGAGGGTTTCATCTTCTATGGTGAAAGGTAGGAAGAAGAAGAAACAACGTGGGTCCAAGAAGGTAGCTGGATCGCAGGGACCTCAGACTGGCGTGAAGAAGTCGAGAGGTAAGTGCTTCATGTGCTAGCAAACTGGACACTGGAAGGCGAACTGTCCCCGTCGTCAAGACAATGGTATTTCATCATGCTTAGTGTAACGGCCCACCTTCTGGTACTATGGCTTTAAGGCGGATCGCTCCTACTTAACAGATGCATGTTTATAACTCATGGCACTTTAATATAGTCATAGTAAATATGTATGTCCTCTGTTATGTAGATAATGGTTAGAGGACGCCCAACTAGAAAGGCACCAGCTACTGAGCCTCAACAGGAGGCAACTGACATAGTGACTCCACCTAATCTCGAGGAGATAGTGGCTCAGCTCTAGAGACAGATAGCTGAGCAGCAGCAGGAGATAGCCACTTTAAGGGCTAATCAGCAGACCACACCTACTGCTACGCCAGGACCAAATGTGGAAACCCCAATAGTGATAGAGGTTCCACCTAGAGCACCAATCCCACCAATTGCACCAGAAGCCCTAGCAGTAGGGGCTAGAAGAGAAGCATATCTGGTTCAGTGGAAGAAGCTCAAACCAGAGAACTTTTCAGGCACTAGTGAACCGTGGGATGCACAAGCCTGGTTCAAAACCCTGGAGAGTACTGATAAGTACCATTTTATTGATTATTTTAATTGCTAAAATCCATGTTTGACCTATGTTTTTATTGTTTAATTGTGAAATTGCCCTAGGTTTTAGAACTTACTCTTATTTTGGACTTAATTGCAAATTTGCATTAAATTGGATTATTTGGCCACTAATTTTCTGATATATTTTTGTAGGCACCAAAGGTTCAAGGACTTAGGGCATATTGGGTCAAACTTGAGTCGGAAGTGAATCGGATCAAATTATCAAGCTTACGATTAATCCGGGCCGTCTGATTCAAGAGCGGCTAGATCTGAGCCATCTGGGACCATCTGAAGCAATCCGAGCTAGAGTTAGGGTTGATCAAGTACTATGATCATGATCTGAAGGTTTCATCCAAATCAGAGCTCAATCAACCGTTGGATCAAGCTCGGAGGGCTCTAGATCGTCCATTCAAAGACTAAGTTGATCTGGACCATCCGTTGCAAATCTGGAGGATCCGAGCTACCACAAGGTAGATCCTGACCCCAGATCATCATCATTAAAGTTTGGCTCCAATCAGAGCAAGATCAGCCGTTGGATTTCCTCAAATCAATCACAGTCGTCCATTGCTAATGTATTTAATCAAAAATTCCCAGCCTTCCTTCCTCGTCGCGTCTCTGCCGTTCTTCGGTTTCTTCTTCAGTTCTTCTTCATTTCTTGAGATATTTTCTTCAATCCAAAGGGTGCGACCCCTCGATTTCTCCTTTAGATCATGTGCTAGGTCAGTGGGAAAGCTTCTTGGTGAAATTCCAGCCTCAATTTGCCCAAGAAACAGGGATGTTGAGAGGTTTCCGCAACTCTGCCATTTGATGCCTTTTGATCGGTTGTGCTCCATTTCCATCCACCCGAGCTTCTGGAGGGGTTCCCTAGATTGCTTGGATCATCCCCAACTCATCATCAATCGCGGACACAGCTGAATTAAAGGATACCGAATGGGAATTTCAGATTTGAGCAATCTGAGCTGGTTTTGAATCGCAGGGGCTGTTACCATCGATTTGATGAGCTTGCGGGTCCGAGGCTCTCCCTTGCTTGACGACCAAGGAGTACCTGAGCTGAAGAAGGAATTGAGGAGTAGTTTCATTGGTTAATTTTAGTTAATTAGCTGTAATTTCGTTTCTGATTGTTAAAATTCATTTCTGCAGTTTCTGATTCTGTTTCATTAGATGTAATTTCGTTTTCTGATTGTTTCTACCATAATTAAGTTTTGAATCTTCAAGTTAGTTAGCTAATGAGTGTGTTTAGTGAACAAGCAATTTAGTTTCACTTAGTTTTACAGTTTCAGCATTTGCGTATCAGATTATTAGCTGCGTATCAGAATTCGATTTCTTCACTTTCACTTTGTGCATCAGTTTTTAGTTCTTGCAGTTCATATCAGTTAGTTTAGTTCAATTCCGAATTGCTTCATACATTAGTTTGGTAAATTCGATCTCAGTTTGCTTGTGAGTTCTGGAGCTTAGTGTTTCCTGAATTAGTTTGCAGTTTCTGCACACACACACCCTTATTTCTGAACTAGAGTTTTCTGCAGCAGTTTTATTCTTCTCCAAGGCTAAATTGCGTATCAAGCTAGCTTCAGCTTTCTTGTTTGCTTCTACTTTGTAGCTTGTTGCATCTCCAAAGCCTTAGCATCAAAATTTAGCATTCGGTTTCACCCTCATTGCTGCACATCAGTGACCATTACGGCAGGTCCAGAATTAAGTTTGTTAGTTCACTTTCAGTTGTAGCTTCTGAATTTCGTGCCAAGTACTGTCAGCTTGCATCTGTTAGTTCCTTGTTTAATTAATTACTGCATTTCTGCATTGGTTTATGAAGCAAGTTTATTTCAATTCTGCATTGGATCAAATTCTGCACAACAATTGGGTTAATTCCTGCAATCCATATTTCTGCTTCTCATTGATTCTGAATTTCAGCATTTTCTACAGCTTGTTTGCATACCAAGTTGCTGAATTTCTGCACATTCTATAAAGATTGAATTCCTGCATTGATTTGTATCGGAAGTAAACAGATCTTTTGGAGTTTGGGTTATGCTGGAAATCAGTTTCAATTGCCTTTGACTTGTTTCTGAATTGGAATTGTATCTTGGCACATAAGTTCTCTTTTTGCGTACCAAGTGTTGGTTGCATGCATTTTGTATCAAGTGGATGTTTCGGTTTGAATGTTGTAGATCCTGAAGCTCCATCTAAATTGCAGTGGCATTTTGCAATGGAAATCAGATTTGTTTGTTTTCAAAATTGCTTTAGTGCCTTGATTGAGTTTTCCATTGATTGAGTTAACCATTGTAACTTCTTGCTTAGTTCATTAGCTTAAGATTCTTACTTCTCCATTGCAATTTCATTTTCGATTATAACCCAAAATCCAATTACTTATTTGAAACCCAAAAAACACAAACGACACATAAACCAAGCTCGAATCAAACACTACAACTAGCCTCGAGAAAAAATACGACCTGTGGCCCCTATATTACATTTTCAGATTTTGATTGTAAAAAGGGTTTCCAGCATTCATTCACATCTAAATTTGAGGCCCACATTCGTGACACATAGTTTGGGCCTGTCAAGTACCATGGAGCTTCTAGACTGGCCAAAACATGAGAAAGTAAAGTGCACCTCCTTTTTGCCTAGCAGGATATGCTAGAATGTGGTGGGAAAGGGTGAAGGCCAAGCGAGACATAAATCAGATGACGTGGGCCAACTTCAAAGCTGAGTTCTTCGAAGAATTCTTTCATATGCGGGTTACTAACTGACATTATGATGAATTCACTAAATTTCGTCAAGGTAACCTATTAGTAGAGGAAGCCGTGAAGAGATTCAATAGACTATCTCGCCTATGCCCTAAACTGGTCAGCATTGAATGAGAGCGAGTCAGGCTAATGCTCAAGATGCTAAGGCCAGAAATAGCATTGAATGTTGCCAGCGGCGTCCATAGGCCGCAAACCTCAGAAGAACTAGTTAGCAGTGCTCTGATACCACTCTGTAACGCCCCGCCTTCTAGTACTATGGTTTTAAGGCGGATTGCTACTACTAACTGGCTGACTGACTAACTGATTACTGATCATTATTTTCTAGATGCTAAATCCAAGTGGAAGAATTTAAAAAAAAATCTTATATATTGCAGCTATGTACTGAACTAACAATTTATAAGAATTTTTTTTAAATTCTCCCACTTGGATTTAGCATCTAGAAAACAATGATCAGTAATCAGTTAGTCAGTCAGCCAGTTAGTAGTAGCCATCCGCCTTAAAGCCATAGTACTAGAAGGCGGGGTGTTACACTTAGTCATTGAAACATGTTTAGCGGTGCTATCTATCAGTACCTGGTGCGTAGATACGGGAGCCACTGATCATGTCTACAATACTCTATAGGGGTTCCAGGAAACGCGATGGCTAGCTGATGGGGAAATCGTCGTCTACATGGGCAATGCTACGGAGGTGGCAGCAGTTGCAATGGGAGACATTTATTTATCTTTTGAGAGAAATAAAGTTTTGGTTTTGACCGATTGCTTATATGTACCCTCTTTTAGAAAAAACTTAGTATCGGGTTCTAAATTAATAAAGGATGGATATTCTATTACTTTTAATAATAGAGTTGTTATATAGAGAAATAGAGAGATTATCTGTTCGGGTACTATGAATTGGCAATTTGTACACTCTAGAATCAAAAACTCCCACGATGCAAATAGAGGCCAATAACTCATCATCTAACCTAAATAAGAGAAAGGAACCTTCTAAATTGAACCATACATGTCTTTGACACCTTAGGCTTGGTCATATTAACCTTAGTAGGATTCAGAGGTTGATAGCCGATGGGCCCTTGGGTTCATTGGTGGTGGAAGGCTTTCCAACCTGTGAGTCTTGCTTGGAAGGTAAGATGACCAAGATGTCTTTCAAGGCTAAGGGGTATAGGGCCAAAGATGTGTTGGAACTAGTTCATTCTGATTTGTGTGGTCCTATGTCCATCCAGGCTAGAGGTGGCTTTGAATACTTCGTCACTTTTATTGATGATTATTCAAGGTATGGATACATTTACCTGATGCGTCACAAGACTGAATGCTTTGATAAGTCAAAGAATTCAAGATTGATGTGGAGAAATGTCAAGGTAATGTATCAAGACACTATGATCAAATCGTGGTGGTGAATACCTCTTAGGAGAGTTTAGGACCAATTTATCAAAGGCTGGGATACAATCCCAATTGACTGTACCCGGTACACCCCAACAAAACGGTGTTGCAGAAAGATGGAATAGGACTCTTATGGAGATTGTTAGGTCAGTGATGAGCTTCTCTGAGTTGCCAGATTCGTTTTGGGGATATGCTCTGGATATGGCAGCATATATTCTGAACATGGTACCATCTAAGTCAGTCCCATCTACTCCCATAGAATTGTGAACTGGGTGAAAGCCTAGTCTAGGACATATTCGAATTTGGAGTAGTCCAGCACATGTGATGAAGGACATACTGATAAGTTAGAATCTCGTACAGAAGTACGTCTGTTTGTAGGCTATCATAAAGGGACGAAGGGTGGTTTGTTCTATAGTCCTGAGGATCAGAAGGTAATCCTCAGCACGAATGCCAGATTCTTGGAAGAAGACTATGTGATGAACCACAAGCCCAAGAGTAGACTAGTTCTTGAAGAATTAAGAGGGAGCGTTCCAACCTTAGTACCAACTGTACAAGAAGATATACCACAAGTCGCTGCATCGTGTGTCACAAAAGATGCACAGGTGGTACCTCGTCGCAGTGAGAGGATTGTTAGACAACCTGAAAGGTTCATGTTTTTGGGAGAGTCTTCAGACTTGGTCCCTGGTGAACATAAACCGGATCCCTGGACCTATGATGAGGCCCTCCAAGATAGGGATGCAGATGATAGATGTGTATACTAAATGATTTACTCTTTTATATAAGATCATCTTTATTTTGAAAAGAGAATCACAACAACAGTAGATGCTTGTTTATATTAGTACACGCATGAAAGTCCTTAACTTTGCATTGTAGATAACATGGTGTATGGTGGTACACGGAAGATCATGTTATCAGTCCCTTGCCTAGTATATGCAGAGGCTCACAACCGAGATGGAATTGGACAAACCATCGGGATGGTTGTAGTGTAATTAGATGTGGTTAGTCTTGACTATAGAATTACACTAGTATGCATCAAGTGCATTGAGCAGGACCAAAACCAGAGGTTATCCGATTTGTACTGGCTTGATAATTGGATAGGACCTCAAATTTTATTATGGAGTACGATCCCTAAATCCTGATATAGTAATGGGCATATATTATTAATTATTATTTCTTTGATTTACCAATAGGTGTGATCTATTCTGTTAGATCGATAGGGCCGGTAAGTTGAGAGATAATATTAATTATATGGTGTGTCATTGATTATTGACGGAATTCGTGTCCTGGTGAGTCAGGATGATGATGCCCCCTTGATGAGCTCAAAAGGTTCATCATGTTAAACCATGAAGGTGGATTTGATCCAACATGTTGATAAGGTTGAGTAGTACTAATTAAGGATCCAGAAGTTGATTAATTTAATTTGTCAGTAAATTAAATTAATTGATGGGCATTCGATACCTTAAACACGGGGGGATGGATGACTCATAATATGTGGAGCCCATATGAAAATATAGGAGTTGGTGAGGAAGTTCAATTAAGATCCTTTATTGGAATGAATCTTAATTAATGGATTGGTTTTAGATCCATTAGTGGGCCAAGATCCAACTCCTCCTCTTTGTCCCTACCTTAGCCCTATAAATACCCTATGAGATCATGAAACCAAGGCTTAATCCAATACACTAGAGATCCCTAGAGCCTCTCCCTCTTTTCTCTCATCTTCTCCCTCCTAGGTCAAAGGTGGGCGCCAGCACTAAGGTGGAAGAAGGGATTCGGTGGAGTGCAAGGAAGAGCTTTGGCTTTCCCTTTCTCCTTCAGTTACCTTCTCCTCACTTCCCCTAAGGGCGCGCATGACTTTGGAAGGAGAGAAAGCCACCGCCAGCGGCACTTCTTCTCTCTTGAAGTTGGCCGGCGATATAGAGAAGGAAGATGGAGAGTTGGGTGGTTGTTTGGATTGTTGTGGAGAGTTTATCTCTTCTTCTTCTTCCATTCATTCTTCCTCACCTTTCTCTTCTCTTCCTCTTGACTGTGCGCGAGCTAGGAGCAGGAAGGAGGAGTAGCGTGTTGATGCAGTCTGACCATGATTGTTGTTTTGGTGTTAACATCGATTTTAGTTTAGGTTGATGAGATGATTGAGATTAAGTCCTGGTCGGGGACTGGGCATGGAGTTGGTGTGAAAAGTCCTAACATGGAGGGTTAGGTGTGAAAAGTCCTAGCTTGGAGGGTCAGGACCTAGCCTGGAGGGCTAGGTGGATGAAATCCTGGTTTGGATGGTCAGGTCCTAGCCTGGAGGGCTAGGTGGATGAAATCCTAGCTTGGAGGGTCAGGTCCTAGCCTAGAGGACTAGGTGGATGAAATCCTGGCTTGGAGGGTCAGCTCCGAGCCTGGAGGGCTAGGTAGATGAAACCCTGGCTTGGAGGGTCAGGTCCTAGCTTGGAGGGCTAGGTTGGATGAAATCCCGGCTTGGAGGGCCAGGTCCTAGCTTGGAGGGCTTGGTTGAAGTCCCGGTAAGTGAGACTGGGCATGGAGTATTGGACTGAGGGACCAAGCATGAGTCAGAGAAGGGCTAGAGGCTTGTTCTCTTGACTTAGAGTGGATTTGGGCTTGCCTGGATCGGTCTGGTGACTGATCAGGGAAGTTGGCACGATGTTCCCTCATGGATCTGTCTGGTGACCGATCCAGCGATGACTGATCGGTCTGGCGATCGATCAGGGAGCACACAGTGACCTTGTTAGGCTACTGATTGACTCCTGATCGGTCTGGTGACCGATCAGGGAGCATACAGTGAGTTTGGGATCACTACTGCTCGGCTCCTGATCGGTCTAGTCACCGATCAGAGATAATGTTCGGTTGTTCTAGTGAACGATCAAACGTCACGGACTTCTCACTATAACCGATCAGGTTGGAGCCTGATCGGTCGGAGGGTGGCCTGATCGGTCACCAGTCCGATCAGGCCACACCCTCATCGGTCTGGGGACCGATCAGGAGGGTTGGGCTGCGAAGCTGGAAAGTCTTGGATCGGTCTGGTGATCGATCCCGGAGAAGTCGCGATTTCTAATTACACATTGGGGATCGATCAGGTTGGAGCCTGATCGGTCTGGTGACCGATCAGGAGTCCCTCTGATCAGTCTGGTGACCGATCAGCAGCCGACAGCTTTAATTCAAAAGCGTTGTCAGAGCTCTGATTGTGTTCTGATTACTACTGATACGCTACCAATACTTGTTCAGAGTCTTCTGATATTTGATCCTCTGCTTGATTTGTTGTGCTTATGATCTGATTTAGTGTGCAGATGACAGGGATAAATTCAAACACTCAAGGAGGGTCAATGGGAGTCTTTCCTTGGAGCAGGTTTGTCCGTTTTCCATCTCAGGTTGCAACGGATGCTGGTGCTGCTGGAGCTGCTGACTGGGGCTTGGCTGTGGGAAGCTCAGGGAGTCTAGGAGAGCTCAGTGGTAGGTGGGCAGTTGCAGCTGAGCAGCTGGTAAGCTACAGGAGAGATTCTGGTGGCTGGCGATGTGAGCTGGAGAAGCCAGATGCTTAAGAGTGCTGAGAAGTGGAGTAGAAAATAGAACTCTCAGTTTTGGCTACAACTTTTGTGATCATGCGACAACTTTGATCCATCTCTTGAGCAAGCAACTATGAATCTGAAGTAACCTTCTGTTACTTGAGCACTTGGGAAGAAACAAGGAGTATGGCGAGTCCATCAGCGAGAAGACACGAAGAAGGGAGTTCTTGCGTGAGATCTGTGCTGAGTGGAGCTCGGTGAGGAGTTCGCTTGTGTTCTTGTGGTTCATAGTGCTCAGTAAGATTCCTTCTTGTGTTTCCTGTACTTAATACTTCATTCATCTTGAAACGCTGTGGAGATATTACTCCACCGAGAAGGAGGTTGCTTTCTATCTGGATTTTCCAAGGCTTGATCTGCCGACGATCAAGGGATCACCCACCTCACGGGCACACCAAGGAGTAGGGGCAAGATATCCCTGAACCTTGTAAATCCTCTTTGTTAGCGTTTTGTGAATGTGCTTAGACTAGGGTTTAGTTTCTGCATTACTCTGCTTTGTATTTGCTTCCGCTGTGTGCTACTAACCCTAAGTGCAGAATCTACCTAAGTGAAAGTGATTTTTGGTGTCTGGCTATATTCACCCCCCCTCTCTAGCCATCCAAGTTCCAACAAGTGGTATCAGAGCTTGGGGCTCTGTTCAAGCGGCTTAACATTCGAGAGTCAACGACAATGGATTTGAGAGAAGGATTTAGCACCACCCGACCTTCCCTCTTCGTCGGATCCGATTTTCAATATTGGAGGTCGAAGATGGAGTACTATATAAAGATGGACATCAACACATGGTTTGCTGTGAAGGAGGGTTTTTCCCCTCCAAAGGATGATGAAGGAAAAGAATTGGAATCTTGGCGTTGGTCGGCTGAGCAAATCCGAAAAAGTGAAGCCGACGCGAAGGCGGTGGTGACTTTGCAATGTGGCATGAACAAAGACCAACTAATCAAGGTTGGACCATTTACAAGTGCAAAGGATTTGTGGAACAAACTCATCGAACTCCATGAGGGTACCCGAGATTCAAGAATAGCCAAGAGGGACTTGTTCCTCAACCAACTACAAAATTACTCCATGAAGGAGAGTGAAACGGTAAGCGAACTCCATAGTAGATTCAAAGAAGTCCTCAACGGTCTTCATTCTATTGATGAAAAGGTCGAGAACCGCGACCTTGTAAGGTATGTGTTAAAAGCTTTTCCAAGGAATGCTTTGTGGTCATCCATGGTCGATGCCTACAAAGTTTCTAAGGACTTGCCCGTTGTAAAATTAGATGATTTATTTTGTGAAATGGAGCTTCATGATGTAACGCCCACCCTTATATCTACTCTCGGGGCGGGGTTACGTACAAACAATCATATAATTTTAACATAAAATAAAAAAAAAACAAAAGTGCAATGACTAAGTACTGAGCATGCTTGTTTAAAACTATCAAGTGATATTTATAAGTGCTAAGCATACTAGTCAGTGCATGCCAATCAGATATCATGCTTTAAGGATTAGAACATGGTAGGTGCATAGCAAGTTCAGTAACACACAAATCATGATAGTGAGGTTTTACATTCTATTGCAAAGAGTAACACATGAATTCACATCCTAGAACATCATTTAGAAGCATAGTCATAGGTTTCCATGCATAATAACAATTTATAAGATTGAGTCTAAAGAAAGTCTAGAACATCATGTGAAATATCTTAATCAAGAGTTATTCTATAACATGATAGGTTCACAAGTAGTTCAACTCACAACATAATCAAGTATAAGAGAAATCTAAGTGTAATCACTAACATTCATAATCAAGGAAACATCAACATAAGCATAGTAAAGTAGATATAAGAATCATTCTTTCCCGAGCCACCACCCCACACATCTTCAGCCCTCCTGCCTCTTCCTTTAGTTTAAGTGTCTCTTACCCTTATTTGCAGCATAAGACAACACATAAACTAGTAAGCACAAATGCTTAGTAAGGATCCTGTCCTACTCGCAAAATCCATACGAAAGAATACAACATGTACACATAATGAATCATAAGCATGAGTTTATCATAACATACTAAACATCAAAGTTTCTAAGAAAGCAGTATAAAGTATCTTAAGCATACCCTTCACATATAATAAATGTTTTCAAAACAATTCCATAAAGGTATTACTTAAAAATACTTTAACATCATATAGGGGCCCAGTTGTGTACCACATCAAGCGCATTCCCTAATGAATTGGGGTAGCGAGCCACCAACCCATTAGAGCAGGACCCTTCCGTCCTACCGGAGTCATGACCTTCAGTTAACATGTACCCCAGATTTGTTTAACGACCCCCTTCCGAGTCGGGTACACAACTTTCAAAGTAAAATACTTATCATGCTTTTACATATATGCTAAGGAGTACTCCAAATCCACTCTCAAGGGACACACCACTCTTCAAGGGTGCTCATGATCCCATAGGGACACACCACACAACATAAGGGGTGCTCTTGATCCCATACTTAGTGGAGTATCCTTTCAAGCATTTTAACATACACATCACATGCAATTCATAAGGGTGCCCCATGGGCTATAAGACATGCTCATACATACATCATAATTCAACCACTCAAACATACTTTATATATGACAAGATTGGTCACATAAATCATATTCATATCATAGGAAGTGGTAGCATGCTTCATGGTTTAATTTAACTCTTCCTAACCCTAAAACTAGGGTTTGGCCGAATGGTGTAAGGTAGGGATAGATTAGGTTTTTGACATCAAACATCCCATACAAGCTTCACATATATATACATCATGTATCATATTAAGCATAGCATACATCATGGGGTAATCAACCTTCACAACCCTAATGTTTCATGCCTTGGCCGAAAGTTACATGCTAGGGCAAGTTGAGTTTTCCAATTAAGCATTCCATTGAAACATCACATGCATATACATATCATCTTTCTAAACATAAACATATCTCATAGGATAGTTTAACCTTCACAAACCTAATGTTTCATGCCTTGGCCGAAAGTTACATGCTAGGGCAAGTTGAGTTTTCCAATCAAGCATTCCATTGAAACATCACATGCATATACATATCATCTTTCTAAACATAAACATATCTCATAGGGTAGTTTAACCTTCACAAACCCTAACCTATTCATGTTGGCCGAATGGTGTAAGGTAGGGGAATTAGGGTTTTTGAAATCAAACTTTCACACAAACATTTACACAAACACCTCACATACATATCATGCAACATATTAAGCATAGAATACATCATAGAAAAATCATGCAACCCTAAACCCTAATTCTTCTAGGGTTGACCGAAAGTGTAGGGTAGGGAAAAAAGTTGGGTTTTTGTAACCAAACATTTATACAAACACCTTGTCTACACTATCATACAATACACTAAGCATGGATACATCATAGGATAATCATGCAACCCTAAACCCTAATTTTCATGCCTTGGCCGAAACATATAGGGTGTTCAACCCTAGTTTTTGTCATCACGACATGAAGGGAAACAACATATGTCTATACCCTAAGTCCCAAGGGTCTCCTCATGCATCAAGGAGTAGCCAAGGTCTCCCCCTTGGTGGTGGCCGAAACTTACACAAGGGAAAAACTCCCATTTTCGAAAATGAAAAGGAGAAGGAATCATGCACAATAATTACACTGCAGGCGAGGGGATACTTACATCATTTCGCTTGAAATTCACCTTCTCTAAATCCTTAGGGTACCCTTGGTTGAAGGAGGGGTGAGAGTTCCCTTTGCTAGAACTTCTCTAAGACCCTTGGCCCTAGTAGAGGGCAAGATCCTTGGATGGGGTCTTCTTCCTTCCAATTCCCTAGGGTTAGAACCCTAGGGTGTATTTTCGAAAATGAAAAGGGAGAAAGAGCTTCTAGATTTCGGTGGGGAGAGTGGGGAAGAAGAAGAATGGAAGTTATTCCTCCCTCTCCCTCTCTTATTTATACTATTCTCATGAAGGGACATGTCTCTTCACTTCCCTAGCTTTAACGAGCACGTTTCTTATTCTCTCAACATGAAACACTCTTGGTGCATTGGTTATGACATGGTTAGTGTAACTAGGAGGTTTAAGGTTCGATCCTTGCTTCCTCCATTCTACACTTTATTTTTATCACATTTTGCACTAATCCACATCAAAGCCCATTAAGCCAAGCCCATCATGACATTTCATAATAATATTTCATGAATTCATAATATTACATAAGGATGAAAAATTGGGGTGTTACACATGAAATGGCTAACAAAGGCCCGAAGGAGAAGGGGATTGCTTTAGTTGCAGGGGAAAAGACCAACAAGAAGATAAAGGAGAAGAAGAAGGAGAAGGAAGTCTCTTCATCTTCATCCTCATCCGAGCCCGAGTCCGATTCCGAGGAAGATGGCAGTGGGTCTTCTTCCTCCAAGATGGCCAACTTTGTTAGAAGGATGATGAGAAAGAGTCGGTACTTCAAGGGTAAAGGTAACCCTAGTGAAGTTAAGATTGATAAGTCTAATATTACTTGCTATGAGTGTAGCAAGAAAGGGCACTTCAAGATGGACTGCCCAAAGCTCAAGAAGAAGGAGGATAAAACCAAGTAGAAGAAGAAGGTCTTGAAGGCCACATGGGATGAATCCTCCTCAAGTTCATCCGAAGAGGAGAAGGATGAGAAGAGTACACGACATGTGACACTCATGGCACTTGAAGGAGAAGAAAGCAGTGATGAATCCTTTGACTCCTCAAATGCGGCTTCATCATCTTCGGATGATGAATAGGTAATCACTCCCGAACTTGAGAAATGCTATAGAGCTATTGCATGCTTAACCAATATGTTGAAAAAGTCAAAAATTAAGGTTAAATTATTGCAATTAGAAGTTGAACAATTGAAATCCTCTAGGAATGAGGATGTAGACGATTTGCATGTGGAGATGCTAGAAGATGAAAATAAATCATTGAAGAGTGAAGTTGGGAACTCAAGAGTGTTCTTGAGAAGTTCTCAACAAGCTTAAAGACCTTAGACATGATCTTGAATGCCCAAAGGGCAGTCTACAATAGGGCCGGTATTGGTTACCGACCCAAAGAACCATCATTTGTGTCCTTAATATCTAGGACTGATGTTAGACAAGTTAAGACTCCTAGGGTTCAAAGAAAAGTAGTCAAGGCATGGGTGCCTAAGTCTTGCTTAGTAGGTGCTTTAGGTCCCAAGATTTGGGTACCTAAATCTTCTATTTTTCGAATTGTGTAGGTTGTGATTGAGGGGGAACATCTATCAACTTGGTTCGTTGCTAGTGGGTGCTCCAAACACATGACCAGTGATAGATCTTTATTCACTACCTTTCAAAGAAAAAGTAGAGGTAATGTTTCCTTTGGTAACAATGGTAGTCTTAAGGTCATAGGAATAGGAGACATTCAAATATCCGAATGTCATAGGATTAAGAATGTCCTTCTAGTCAAGGGGATAACATTTAATCTCCTAAGTGTCAGTCAATTGTATGATGTGGGTTACACAATTGATTTCCCAAGGTAGACAATGCACAACAATGGAAGGATTTTAGACCTATCAGTCTATGTAACATCTCTAACAAAATAATTTCCAATTTGTTATCTACAAGGTTGAGGCTTATCATGGATAAAATTATTTCTCCTTCACAGAGTGGTTTTGTATCAGGTAGATTGATCTCGGATAATATTCTGTTAGCTCAAGAGTTTAATCACAAGTTGAACCATCATGTGAGGGGTGGAAATCTAATTTTGAAATTAGACATGGCTAAAGCTTTTGACAGAGTTCAGTGGTCTTTTCTCTTTAAAATTATGGTGGCTTTTGGATTTTCGAGTGGTTTTATTGGACTTATTCGGCGTTGCATTACTGAGTGTTGGTTTTCTATCAAAATAAATGGCCATTTAGCTGGTTTTTTTCATTCTAAGCGAGGTTTGAGACAGGGTGATCCTATTTCCCCTTTACTTTTTATTATTGCTGCAGAATTTTTATCTAGAGGTTTGGATGATTTATTTAGCAAATTCCCACATCTTTATTTTTCCTCAGGTTGTGATATTAAGCTTTCACATCTAGCTTATGCTGATGATATAATTATTCTAATGAATGGATTAGTTAATAATGTGAAGCGGGTTAAGAGGTTTTTAGATGAATATGGAGTATGCTCAGGTCAAGCTATTAACGATGGAAAGAGTATGTTTTTCCCTGCTAAAAGTATCACAAGCGTTAGGAAAAGTGCAATTGCTTCTGTTACTGGCTTCTTGGAGGGTTCTTCCCCTTTTTTATATTCGGGTGTTCCTATTGCGACTGGGAAAAGGAAGATAAGTCACTTCCAACCCTTAATTGAGAAAATAAGGAAAAAATTTTTGGGTGGAACATCAAAAGGCTCAAACATGGTGGTAGGTTACTTCTCATACAAAGTGTCTTATCTTCCTTACCTTTTTATACTTTACAGGTACTCCTTCCACCATTATCGATATTGCACCAAATTGAAATGTTGTTTGCTAATTTTTTCTGGGGAATGACAAACTCCAAAAAGAAGACACATTGGATAGCTTGGGCAGAGGTATGTCGGCCGAAGTTGGAAGGTGGGTTAGGTGTTAGACGGCTATCAGATGTGGCCACAGCTACTGCAATAAAGCTTTGGTTCAGATTCAGAGAGCAAAAAATTTTATGGGCTTCTTTTCTATTAAAAATGTATTGTGGGGCAGCAACGCCTAGTGTTGTTCTAGTAAATTGGAAGTGCTCCCCCTGTTGGCGCAGGTTGATAAAAATCCGATGCTTAGGAGAGGAAAACATTGGATGGATTATTGGTAGGGGAGGGCTGAATTTCTGGTTTAATGCCTGGTTAAACCAAGGTCCACTATATAAATCATGGGAGATAGTTGGGAACCCTTTATGTAAGGTCTCGGATTTCTTTAGCAACCAGGGATGGAATATCGTTAAATTACAAAAATTTCTGCCATCTGAGGTTGTTGAGGAGATTAGAAGGACTGTTGTGCCTGGCGTGGAGGAGAATGCCAACTATTTGTTGGATTCATTGTGCAATCAAGACTATATTGTTTGGACTCCTACGGTTAATGGAAAATTTTCACTCAAGTCAGCTTGGAATAGAATAAGGAATGCGCAAGAGCCTAATATGACATGGAAAGCCTGCTGGAGTAAGCTTCTTTATCCAAGCACTTCGATTTTTATTTGGAGATTTTTGAGGAAAAGATTACCTTTAGATTAGATTTTACAGAAAAGGGGTCTTCATCTTGCTTCCAAGTGTCAATGTTGTGCTTCCATGGAATCTTGGGACCACCTGTTTTATGATGGAGAGGTTGCTAAGGAGATATGGCGGCATTTTGCGCAATTATTTGGAGTGGACAGATATCAAATATTAGGTAGTTGGAAGAAAGCTTTGAATTGGGCAAATGATGGTCATATCAAGGAGGCTATCCCTTTTTTAGTTGTTTGGAACTTATGGAGTGCTAGAAACGATTCAAAGCATCGAGGCATTAAACTGACGGCAAACAAAATAATTTAGAAGGTTAACAACTATATACAGTTAGGTATGGAAGCAGGGTTGATTAAGCTGTAACAACCCGGAAAATTTTCTCAATATTTTCATTAAAATATTGATTATGTCTAGATAGTTTCCGAGGAACCTAGGGATACTAGTATGAACGTTAGACTAGTAACCCATGATTTCCCCATTTAAATAGAAAAGTTAAGTACTAATGGGCCTTACATGGGGTTTTCTAGTACCATGGTTATTAGTGGATTTTAGGTAGAATTTAATATAAATAGAAATGGGTTTAAATTAGGAATATTAGCATGGCTATTGGTAGACCTTAGGGGGCATTGCCGAAATTAAAAGAAAAATAAAATAAAATAAAAATAAAGTGCATGCACCAAGGATTGAACCTTGGACCTAGTGTAACACCATGCATGCACTAACCAATTCACCTAGCAAGGGAGTTCTAGTAGAGAATGAAGTGGATTTTGGTTAAGGCTTAAGGAAGTGAAGAGTCACCATGAAAAGAAGATGAAAAGGCACTTGTGAAGAGACAAAAGGGCATTATAAATAGATCTCTTCTTCCTCCTTCCTCCACCCCCCACCGAAATCCCATCTCCCTCTTCCTCCTTCTTCTTGCCGAAAATCACCAAGGGGATTCTCCCTTGGAAAAGCTTCACAAAGGACTCCATCTTGAAGATCCAAGGCCTTCTACAAGGCTACAAGGGCTAAGGAGAAGTTTAGGGTCAAGGAAGTTTCTTTTTACTTTCTATTCAAGGTTTCTAAGCAAGCTCAAGGAAGGTAAGACTCCCTCACCTGTGGTATAATAGTTTCCGAGTTATTTTCATGATGCAATGATTTGTTTGGACTATATCTGGAGAAAACCAAAGTTAGGACCCTTGTAACTTTCGGCCACCATAGGTTCCTATGGTTGGGTTTGGATCTAACACTCAAATGATGTTCCTTATGTTTTCTCATGTTGTAAGAGGTGTTAATAGGGGTTTATGAGAAAGTTTTACATGGTTTAGGGCCCTTGTAACATTCGGCCAAGAGAGGTTTTAGGGCAAGAAGTTAGGTTTAACTCCAAGCAAGGGTTCAAATGGCTTCCATGGTATTATATGTAAGGTAATAGATGTGAATTGGGCATTTTATGAATTTTTCATGGGCTTGTGATCCTCTTTGAGTTTCGGCCAACTTATGATTTAGGGCTAGGACTTGGAGTTAAATCCAAATAAGGGATCAAATGGTTTTCTATGGCATAGTATGTATGGTATGGAATGTTAATCATGACCTATGTGAATTTCTCATGGACTTATTGTCCTTTAGGGTTTCGGCCAAGACCCTAATTTAGGGTTTGGTTTGGGCTAAGGTCTCAAGGATGCTTGAGTATAGGGTATTAAGATGTAAGTATATGGTTAAGCAAGAGGTGAGGATCTTTATGTTACCAAAACCCTAACTTCATATGCTAGGTATCATGACTTCATATGTTTAGGTTATATGTTACGTTTTATTCATGAATGTTTTAATCATATGCCGTGAACCTAGAGAAATGTATCATGGATGAAAAGATTTAGGCATGTTTCCTATGTACCATGACCATGCATGATTTATGGATTAAGATGCTAATTAAGTATGTATGCCATGTTTTATGTATGACATGTATGTATGCCATGCTTCATGAATGATATGTACATATGCTATGTTTAAGAATGAAGATGATAAATGAAAATGATGATCATGGCTCTAAGACAAAATGATGTAAGCATGACATACCTTATGAATGAAGAAAATGAATGATGATGAATGTTCATGCCTTTAAGGCATCATGATGTTAAGTATGAATGATGAAATGTTAAGTATGTTTATGTTATGCTAAGGGATGGGCACCTTAAGAACGCCTCGGTTCTAGACTACCGTAGCTGTCCACGGTTCTGGAACTACCGCAGCTGTTCCTATTCCTATGTCAATTTCATGAAACAAGATTATGATTATGCTAAGAATGCTCTATGAATGATGAAGCATGTGAAGTATTTTATTTTTATGAATGAGCATGTACCAGACCGAAGTAAGGGTCCAAGGGATGGGCACCTTAAGAACGCCCCGGTTCTGGACTACTGAAGCTGTCCACGGTTCTGGGACTACCGAAGCTGTCCAACAGGGATGGGCACCTTAAGAACGCCTCGGTTCTAGGACTACCGTAGCTGTCCATACCCTAGTAGGTCGAGATTAGCTACCTCGTATTTACTTAGGGATGCGCACATATGATGTATGTATGTGGTACAAGCCGGGGACCCCCTTATGATGTTATGATTATGTTCAAGTATGTATAACTATGGTTTTCAAATTAAGCATCCTTATGATATACGCATTTGACTCATGCATTCATTCATATTATGCATTATGCCATGAAAAGTATGTTTATGTTTATGTTTATAATTCATGTTAAGAATGATACCATGATAAGTATGCTTAAGCTTATGTTTATGTTAAGAATGATGCCATGAAAAGTATGTTTATGTTATGATTCATGCTAAGAATGATACCATGATAAGTATGCTTAAGCTTACGTTTATGTTAAGAATGATGCCATGAAAAGTATGTTTATGTTATGATTCATGCTAAGAATGATACCATGATAAGTATGCTTAAGCTTATGCTGATGTTAAGAATGATACTATGATAAGTATGTTTATGCAAATGTGCATGTTACGAATTAGGCCATGATAAGTAAGTTTATGTTTATGGTGATGTCAAGAATTATGCCCATGATAGGTATGTGTTAAGTTTATGCTTTATGTTCGGAATTATGCAATGTCAACTATTTCATGTTTATGAATATGTGACGTATGGATTTTCGTGAGTAGGAAAGGGTCTTACTAAGCCTATGTGCTTATAGTCTTATGTTTCTTATACCGCAGATCAAGCAAGTGGTTACTAAGGGAAGCAGCAGGAGGGGCAAGAGCATGTGTGTGTGTGGCGGTGACATGGCAAAGAATTCTTTTATTTACACATATCACATATCTTGGGTTTTGAAATGCCTCCTTAGATTCTATGCTATGCTTATGATGGTTATGCCTAATGAATGACTTAAGACTCATGATGTTTATGGATAAGTTACTTGCTACTTATGATGATTATGAATAAGCTATGAGATGGTTATATCATGATGCTATGCATGTCATTAATATGCTAGGTCTAATGACACCAGGTTCATGAATGACAATTTAAGCATGTGTAGATGATTCATGTATTAGTTGCATGGTTAAAAGCATGTGTAGAAAAAAAAATTATTCCGCTGCATTAAGATGTTTTATATGTACATGTATGTTTAGCGTAACGCCGCTTTCTCGCCACACCATAAGGTGTGGGAAAAGGCGGGCGTTACATAAGCAAAAGCATTGGCAAGGTTATAGGGAAGTGGCACTGACCTTGGGTTTTCAAATTAAGAATATTGTTCGAACTACTGTCTCAATGATTTCATGGAGGAAACCAAAATATGGATGCTTTAAGCTTAACACAGATGGATGCTCCAGGGGAAATCCAGGACATGCTTCATATGGAGTTATCATCCGAGATAATAAAGGTCATACATATTATAGTAGCAAAAGCTGGAATGATTGGGGTGGGTTCTAATGTTAGAGCAGAGTTAACTGCAATTCAAATGGGTTTGGAGTTATGTATAAGCAATTGCTGTTTTCCAGTTTGGCTTGAATCTGATTCGGCAGTTGCTTTAGAAATCCTTCAATCCTCTGCTATTTCATGGGAATATCATAATCTGATTCTAAAAATCAGATACATTATGAGGCAGATTCAGGTCCAGTTGACGCATGTGTTCAGGGAGGCAAACGCAGCTGCAAACTATCTTGCAAATCAGGCTTTCAACTTCCCTATGGATAAAACTCTGACTTCCATAGAGATGGATAAAGCTCTCCTTGGCATTTGTAGATTGGATAGAATTGGTTTGCCTTATATCAGGATTTCCAGGAAATTAATTTAACTGAAATTTCTGCTTCCACCGAGAGGGCTTTCTGTCTTTAAATATGTTCTCTGGAAGGTTGCTGTGGGTTGAGTTTTTGATCTACTCATCATATGTGTTTTGTTTTTCAGTTATTTTCAACTAAGGAATTCCGGGTTTCATCATTAGGGTTTTAGGCCTGCACAATTTTATTTCAAATGTATCAAGTATCAAAGGTGCTAATTTGTTATCCTTTGAGTTTGGCTGCTCATGAGATACATGGTTTTCTGGTATTATTTGAGTTTTTTTTTATTTGAGGCAAGTGTCAGATTGTTTTGAATCTTTTTTATGCAAATGTGACAAATATTAAATGTTTCCAAGGGTTTTTTTATACAATTCTCAGAGATTACATTTAAGAAGCCTATTCAAGTGTGATGATGTTTGGGATCGCTCTACATTCTCTGTTTTTACAGGAATTGCTTACCTTGATATATACAAATAATAGCATGATTCTTGAGTGTCAAGGTTGCTTGATCTTGACAAAAGTTTTGTCTGATGTGCCAAGGCACCAGACCCAAGGTTTTCTCTCGTGCCAAATGCTATCTATGTACAGAATCAGGCTTCGTACGACTGGTTTTGATCGTCTGAAGCTATTTTGCATTGGGCATCAAATTGGTTTGGTTAAGTGGCCTTTTAATTTTCCTGATCACAATTACATTTTTGGCTCTTTTGAGTGCCCAAGTTTTCAGTAATTTTATGGATGTCAATTGAATTTGATTTGTAAAATTCTGGCTCATGGTTTTTTTTCATGTTACAATAGCGTGCCAGATTTTGCTATATAGATGATGAAAGTAGAATTATGATCAGAATTATTTCTGTGATGCTGTGAAGAAAGGAGATGGTTTTCATTGATTGGCTTAGAAACCGATTTTGCTGATATCTGTGGGCTGATTTTGCTGATCTTGACAAGTTTGATGTGCCAAGGCTCCAGTAAGATTGCTGCTTATCCAAGGTTTTCTCTTGTGTCAAATGCTATCTATCTGTATTCAGAATCGGGCTTACGTACGACTGGTTTTGATCGTTTGAAGCTATTTTGCATTGGGCATCAAATTGGTTTCGTGCTAGATTTTGATATATAGATGATTGAAAGTAGAATTATGATCAGAATTATTTCTGTGATGTTGTGAAGAAAGGAGATGGTTTTCATTGAATGGCTTAGAAACTGATTTTACTGATATCTACGGGCTGTATATTGTTTCCAATCTTTTCTAGTTTGGAATTTTCACGCTGAATCCGCTCAGGAGCTAATCTCAGCTGAGTCACTGTTATATATAGCTGCTATCAGCATTAGAAGGCTGGAGGCTTGATCTATTGGTTCAAGTTGGGCTGGGTTTTAAGATTTTTGAAATATAGTAGAATGTTTCTTATCTTGTAATCCATTGGATTTTTGTAATACTATGCTTGAAGGTTAGGTTTGGCCCCCTTCTAGTATAGTCTTTCCTTTCTTTAAAAAAAAATGTCTAGTTAGACAACATGACAACTTTGACACGGTACTAGTAGGCACAAGAGTAGATAACATTTACCAAGTTTCCTTTAAAAGTGCTACTAGTGCTTTTGCTAAGTGTTTCATGTCAAGAGAAGATGAGTCCACCCTTTGGCACCGAAGACTAGCATACGTGAACATGATGAATATCCGGAAGTTAGACAACAAGGGATTAGTACGTGGCTTACCAAGCATTAAGTATGAAAAGGACAAACTTTGTGATACATGTCAAATGGGTAAGCAAACAAAATCTGCACATAAAGGTAAAAGCACTGTGAGTACTTCTACCGCATTGGATTTACTTCACATGGACTTGTTTGATTGTAGCATTATTATATCCTTAAATGGTAGTAGATATTGTTTTGTTATCATTGATGATTTTACTAGATATACATGGACCTATTTTCTAAAATATAAGGACCAAACCTTAGATGTTTTTATTTCATTTTGTAAAAGAGTTGAAAACGAAAAATCATCAACAATTAAAACAATAAGAAGTGATCATGGAGGTGAATTCCAAAATCAAATATTTTTAGAGTTTTGTCAAGATAGAGGGTATAGACACGAGTTCTCCACTCCTAGAACACCACAACAAAATGATGTTATAGAGAGGAAGAACCGAGTCTTACAAGAGGTTGCATGAAGCATGCTCAATGAGTACTCCTTACCGAGCTACTTGTGGGCCGAAGCTGTAAACACAGCTTGCTACGTGCAAAACCGAGTCCTCATCCATAGATTCTTAGGAAAGACTCCTCATGAACTCTGGTTTGGGAAACCACCTACAGTTAAACATCTTAGGGTGTTTGATTGTAAGGTATTTATTCTAAACACCAAGGATCACCTTGGAAAGTTTACAGCAAAAGCTGATGAAGGGATACTGGTCGGGTACTCCCTCGTTAGCAAAGCTTACCAAGTCTATAACAAGAAGTCTAGATTAGTTGAAGAGTCTTCTGATGTTGTTTTTGAAGAAATCCCAAAAGCAAATGATCAACCAGAAGATGTCGATGGAGTTCAATTCGAACTTAGGAAACTAAGTTTGGATGGAAGTCCAAGTTTTGTTGATAGTGGTGATGAGTCTGACGACGGTGAGCCTAGACAACCCATAGATCAGCCGGATCTTGAGGCTGAGCTTGTGTCTAGTGAAACCATACAAGAAGCACCACCAACTCCAAGGCAAACTAGGTTACCCTCTAGTCATCCCCAAGACCAAATTGTTGGAGACATCCATCATGGGGTTAGGAGTAGATCATTCATTAGGAATGAGGCTAATGAAGTTGCCCTAATTTTCGAAATTGAAGCTAGAAAAATTGATGAAGCATTAAATGATCCCGATTGGATCATTGCCATGCAAGATGAACAAGGTCAATTCGAAAGAAGTCAAGTGTGGGACTTAGTCCCTAGACCCAAGAAGACCACCATTATTAGAACCAAATGGGTCTTCAAAAATAAATTGAACCATAAGGGAGAAATCATAAGAAACAAGACACGCTTAGTAGCCAAGGGCTACAGTCAAGTTGAAGGCCTTGATTACGATGAGACCAATACTCCCGTGGCACGATTAGAGTCCATCCGATTGATGCTTGCATTTACAGCACATCGTGGTTTCAAACTTTATCAAATGGATGTCAAATCAGCCTTTTTAAATGGTTTAATAAGAGAAGAGGTCTATGTCGAACAACCTCCGGGGTTTGAGAGTACCGAATTCTCAAACCACATGTTGAAGCTCAAGAAGGCGCTCTATGGCCTTAAACAAGCACCTCGAGCTTGGTATGAGCGGTTGTCGGCATTTCTAATTGAAAAATGTTTTGTAAAAGGACAAATAGACCCTACACTATTTCTACGGAGAGATGGTGATGATATATTTGTGGCCCAAGTATATGTCGATGACATAATTTGTGGCTCAAACAACAAGGGCTATTTAAATGAATTTATTGGACACATGGAGAGTGAATTTGAAATGAGTCTAGTGGGAGAGTTAACTTTCTTCCTTGGACTTGAAATCAAGCAAACTCGTGACGGAATCCATGTGCACCAATCAAAGTACACACAAGAGATGCTCCAAAAATTTAACATGAGTGATTCGAAGGAAGTTACCACTCCCATGGCTACAAACACACGGTTAGACAATGATGAGAGTGGTAAACCTATTAACCTAACTCAATACCGGAGCATGATAGGTAGTTTGCTATACCTCACAGCTAGTCGACCTGATATACTTTTTGCTGTGGGTATGTGCGCTAGGTATCAAGTCTGTGCTAAGGAATCTCATCTGATTGCTGTTAAATGAATTTTGAGATACCTTAAGGGCACAATTGGAGTTGGTCTTTGGTACCCCCGTACCGAATCATTTGACCTAATTGGCTACACCGATTCCGACTATGTTGGGTGCAAGTTGGATCGGAAAAGCACAAGTGGGGGTTGCCAATTCCTAGGATCACACTAGTAAGTTGGTCAAGTCGGAAGCAACATTGTGTTGCTCTCTCCACGACTGAGGCAGAATATATCGTCATGGTAGAGAGTGTATCACAATTGTTGTGGATGATTCATACACTAGAGGACTATGGATTAAGCTATAAGGGTGTACAAGTGTTGTGTGACAACATAAGCAAGATAAACCTAACAAAGAATCCAGTCCATCATTCTAGAACCAAGCATATTGAAGTGCGTCACCACTTCATTAGAGATCATATTGCTAGAGGAGATATTGTACTCTCACATGTAGAATCCAAATCAAATCTAGCAGACATTTTCACTAAACCACTCCCCGAGAATGAATTTAGTTTCTTACGAAGGGAGTTGGGAATGTGTCGTGCTATATAGAAATTAAAGAGCATTCAAAACCCTTCATGATCAATTCAATTGTTGGGAACAATTGGGTAACTTGGGGACATCTCACACAAACTATAAGGTTTACCAAAACGTTTTTGTTTGCTAGAAATGGGGTGAGATGCTAGGATCAACTTAATTTCTCAAAATGTCAATGCATCCCTTGAGAAATTAGGTTGACGAGACAATAATCACTAAGTTGACCAAGTATGGGGAAAACCAATGCATAACTCATGTGTACTTGGCTCCATGATCTTACTTGGACATTCCAATCAAGGAAACTTGATTGGAGACTTTTTCTTGATACAAACTTGGTTGGAAATTGATTGAATGTTTGTGATTGAATTTGACTTCACTTGGGTGGAGCAAATTGATTTGTTAGACTCATAAGGACCTTTGATCCTAGTTAAAGGATCAATTATAGTCAAGGGATTACTTCCAAGATCGATAATTTTCATCTGATCTTATCAGAAATTGATAGGGAGTCTGAAACTAAAATTTCAGATCGTATTTGGAAAATTCAGGGAGCTTGATCGATCACCGGACCGATCAGGAGTATGTCTGATCGGTCTAAGGGACCGATCAAGCTACTTCGTGATTAATCACAGAAATCTCTCTATGTTAGCCTGGATCGGTCCACAGACCGATCTGGCACCCTATGGTGATCGGTCCATAGACCGATCAGGAGGCTCACAGTAAACCTCCCGAACCTACTGTTCGCTCCCTGATCGATCAGCCGGTCGATCAGGAGCCTGCCTGATCGGTCACCCGACCGATCAGGATCAGGCCACACCGATCAGGCTGGGGTCTGATCGGTCTGGGCGCTCCCAGATCGAACGGTGATCCGTTCGATCACATTAAATTGCGGTTGGTGGACCGATCCACCAACCTATTAACTCCCTCTAAACCTTACCTTCCCAAGCCCTAGCGCCGAAACCCCTCATTCTTCCTCTTGCGCGTGCGATCTTCTCCCTATGCGTGAGCTTTGCTTCCTGCGAGTTCTCGCATCCTGCAACCAGTGAGTGTTTTCCTTCCTACGCACGTCCTCTGCGTTGTTCCATTCTCTGCGAGGCCTTTCTCTCGCCTTGGGACGTGTTCTTCTGAAGTCAACCAACTCAACAATGGCACCTAAGTAAGAGTCTCCTACTTTCATCTTGTTGATTACTTCAAATATCATAATACTTGGTGAACTAACATTGATGTTTGATTTTGGGGTTTATTTTGGTGTGTGATGTGTGTGCCATTACCGTGATCCTGCCTATGCCATGACCCTTAAATTTTGCTGATTAAACCTAATCTCCTTTTATCAATGTCTTACCCTTGTGTTCACTTGATTTTTCCTGTGTCTTTGATTACATGATGAAACTTGTGTTCACTTCACTGATCAATTCCATGATTCATTCAACTGTCATGACCAATTCTTCAAACCCTTAGGAAATCTTCAAAGGGAAAAGAACCCGTTGAGGGATCTTCGAAGGGAAAAGGCCCTTCGTCTTCTGCATCCTCCCATAGGCCTCCACCTCCATGTGATCCACGGTTTCCCAATGGTCACTTCGAGTTGTTCTTTCACAATCACACTTTCAAACTCATGCCCTGTCGAACTGTGGACAGAGCATTCATTTATGAACATTGTCCGCTGGTAGGACATATCATTGAGCATTACGAGCTTCAATCCATTCTCTTTCTCGAACGGTCGATCAAATTTGATTTAGTCTCCAAGTTTCATAACAACATGGTCAGTGGAGCGGGTTCGGGGTATAGGACCCGAGTCGCTGGTATCAACCTCACTTTTGATTTATCAGCTTTCACCACCTTCCTTGATTGTCGACGTTCGGATAATGATTTTCCGCTCTACCCTTTTCTTCTAGATCCTCTTCTGGTTCCCTTCGATGGAGTTACTCCCGACTCTATCTACGAGTACTTTTTCGGCCATCCCAGGCCAGGGGGTCCTGGTGAGCCCGCCGGTGATTTTCCTACATTTGTCGCTCTCAGTCTTTCCCCGTTGATTATGTTTTGTTTAAAATTATCACTAACTGTCTGATACCTACTACTTTGAAGCACTTAGACGAAATTCGCTCATTCCACTACTTGATGCTCTACGGGATGCATTAGCAGTTAGACTTTGACATAGTGTCTACCATCTATTTTTCCATCATCACCTACAGCCAAATCGATTGTCAGACAGTTTACATGCCATTTGGACATATCATCACTGCATGGCTTTATTCAGTCGGCATCGACGTATCATAGGGCAGGCTTGTGCCGATGGTTCGGCAGGACTGCCGACTTGACCGACGCACATTGGCCCAGTCTGGCATTATTGTCGGACCGCAGGGGCTAAGATGGAAGGACAGGAGAAGTGTGGGGGAGTTACCTAGGGCCGCCCATTTTCAGATACCCGCTGCTCCGGCCTTTCATCACGAGCCGCCTGTTGCTGCAGAGGACCACCATGAGTACGAGCCGAATCCCGATCTGTGCTGGCAGGTTGCAGAGCTAGAGCAGACCATGCAGCGCGAGTTTCATATCTCAGAGCTCTGGCGCCAGGAGGTCTGCTCTACGATTCGGTCCTTCGATCGCAGACTACATGCACTAGAGTCCGACGTCTCAGGGATCCGCTCCCAGCAGCAGACATGCTACGACGAGTGGCACCAGCATACATTTCCTGGAGCTGGGCCATCCAGCAGCACCGCACCAGGTAGTTTCATCACTATTGATGATTCATCTGACGACGATGCTGCTGAGGACTGATTTGGTTGTACTCTGTTTCTACTTCCATGATTGATGTTGCATTTGACTATGTTGCCGGTGATGACTTGGTGATGTCTTGACTATGCACTTGACTATATTCTGATTCCATGTATAACATGCTACTCTATGTTTATTGTTGATTCCTGTTTTTACTCTATCCATATAATACATATGATTGTTTTGCCATGCTTTATATTTATCATATGTTTTCAAAATTAAATCAAATCTTATGTTATTTTGGAAAACCCCTAGGGTTGAGGGGGAGTATGTTTAAACTTAATAACCAGTCTACACCCTTTTCGGTGTTTGACAAAGGGGGAGAGTGTGGTTGGTTAAGTTTAGGACGATTATGAGTTTAAATGTTGTAGGGGGAGGATCCTGATTCTCCTACAATTCTAAATTTGAGATAATTGGATTCAAATTTCTAAACCTAAAATCGGGTTGTCAAACAACAAAAAGGGGGAGATTGTTGATGCAGTCTGACCCTGATAGTTGTTTTGGTGTTGACACCGATTTTAGTTTAGGTTGATGAGATGATTGAGATTAAGTCCTAGTCGGAGACTGGGCACGGAGTTGGTGTGAAAAGTCCTAACTTGGAGGGTTAGGTGTGAAAAGTCCTGGCTTGGAGGGTCAAGTCCTAGCCTGGAGGGCCAGGTGGATGAAATCCTGGCTTGGAGGGTCAGGTCCTAGCCTGGAGGGCTAGGTGGATGAAACCCTGGCTTAGAGGGTCAGGTCCTAGCTTGGAGGGCTAGGTTGGATGAAATCCCGGCTTGGAGGGCCAGGTCCTAGCTTGGAGGGCTAGGTTGAAGTCCCGGTGAATGAGACTGGGCATGGAGTCTTGGTCTGACGGACCAAGCACGGGTCAGAGAAGGGTTGGAGGCTTGTTCTCTTGACTTAGAGTGGATTTGGACTTGCCTGGATCGGTCTGGTGACCGATCAGGGAAGTTGGCACGGTGTTCCCTCGTGGATCAGTATGGTGACCGAACCAGCGATGACTGATCGGTCTTGCGACCGATCATGTAACGCCCCAAAAATTTCCAGTTTCAGTCCTTAAAGTCCTTAGAACTATTTAAAAATGTTTTAGAAATATTCTAGATATTTTTAGGAATTTTTAGAATATTTTTATGGAATTTTCTGAGTCCATTTAGTATTTTTAAAAAAGGAAAAACTTTAAAGGGCAGCAAGGGGGTTCGAACTCGCGACCACAAGAGGAGCAAGCCCTTAAGGGTGCGCAAGTGACCGGCTGGG
Source organism: Boesenbergia rotunda (assembly GCA_024364735.1). Lineage (NCBI taxonomy): Eukaryota > Viridiplantae > Streptophyta > Magnoliopsida > Zingiberales > Zingiberaceae > Boesenbergia > Boesenbergia rotunda. The sequence continues at coordinate 38,392 of JAGFNQ010007056.1, read as the reverse complement.
CTAGGGTATCAAGCACAACAAAAGGTGGAGAGAAATAATTTTATAGAGTAGTTACGTTTTTTCATGAAGAGGTATTTAAACCCCGCTTAAGTCGCGTGAAACACTAGGAGGAGAATTTTCGGCTGCGTGCGAGAAGGGGGCGAGGGAGGGGCGGTGAAAACAAAAGGGAACCTAGGTTTTCTTTCCTCCTCTCCTCTCCTAAGGGGCGCCGGCCAAGGAAAAGCAAGGAGTGAGGAGCGTTTCGTTCGTCTCGACGAGAAGAACACGTAGGCGCGGACGGTTCGTAGAGATCTCAAGTTTCACCCGAGCCCTAGTCGTCTAATTTCGGTTGTAAGTCCAAGAAATCAAGGTAAGTACTGCTCACCTGCAGTAAGAGGCGGTTTTCCGCAAGAATTTTCCTTAAAAGTTTTAAAAGAGATATTTACTTTTAGTTTAAGATTTTGCATGTGATCTTAGTTCATTATATGCTTATATGTGTTTAATAGGGTCTAAGAAATCTATAAGAAAAGAAAAGAAAGATAAAGAAGAAGAAAAGAGAAGGCCAAGGCCTTACGAAATCCCCAAAAGTCAAGACTTAGGGATTTGGGCACACAAGGTGTTCGATAAAATGCCAAGGCATTTAAAGATAAGAAAAAGTAAGTATTTTATTTTCTAAGGCCATTATCCGGCGTCCAAAGGCGTCGTTAAAGAAATTCAGGTGTCCAATTCTAAGGTATTGGCCCTGGTAGACCAAGGTCTGCTCTATTAGGATTGGCGGCTCGCTACCCCAACCTTTTAGGGAACGCGCATAAGATGGTACTTATGTCTTAAGTGGATCCAAATGAGTTATTATTTTCAAGTATATGCTTTAGCAATGTTTTTATAAAGTTTAAGGAAATTTTCTAAAAGTTAAAGAAAGATTTAAAGTTAAAGAATTGCTAAAGTTTCAAGTTAAGCCAAGTCAAAGTGAGTTAAGATTTATTAATGCTTGAGTATACATGTTTAGAGTTATACATGTTTAGTGTTTCTTTTAAGCATAAAAGTATCTCATGTGATTTGACTTATTAATGCTTGAGTATGCATGTCTTGAGTTATACATGTTTTAGTGTTTCTTCAAGCATAAAAGTATCTCATGTGATCTTCCATTGTCTAAAAAGCATGCTTGCACATTTCGAGATTTTGTGAGCTAGATAGTACTTGCTAAGCTTTATGCTTAATAATTGCATTTCCTCTTACTGCAGGCAAAGGTAAAGGCAAGCAATTCTGAAGGAAGGCGACGAGGCGGTGCTGAGTGACGTGTGTGTGGTGGCTGACCTTGGAGAGGTCCTTGGGACGAGACAGTTTAGCTTATTTGAAATGCAATGTTTAAGGTTTCCAAATTCCAAGTTATTGTGTTATGGAGTTTATTAAACATTTACGCTTCGGATAGTTTTACATGCTCAATTTTGTAGAATGAAGATTCCATGTCATTTCAATTAGTATGCATACTTTTGTGAATGCACTAGATGAGCAAGGGCATGAGTAGTTTAGCATGTTGATACATTGAATTTTAGACTTATTCTTGAGCTTAGTATTCCCTTTTGGACTGAGTCCTAATTGTGCTTAAAATGCTTGTAAATTCGGTAGAAAAGTAAGGTTTACATTCTATCTATTTGATGCATGTGCCAAGATGTTGTTAGCCTACTTTTGAATTAAGTTTGTATTGCTTTAAATATGCTTAGAAAAGTTGCATTCATATTCTATAATGCTTTAGTAATATTATAGAACCTTGTGTGATGAATTTAAATGCATGACTATTAAAGTTAGAATATCATTCTTAGATAGATTTAAATACAAAAAAAAAGTTTAAGAAAGTTTCGCATTTTTAGTCGTTGCATTAGAGTCAAGAAGTAGACAAAGTAACGGTCCGTCTAAGGTAGAGAAGGCGGGTCGTTACAGTTGGTATCAGAGCAGTTCCCATTCTCCAGCATCACACACACATCAGCATCAACCTTGCCGTCTTCAAGTAAGAAAGCTTTAAGTTTCAGTTTTCTATTGCTCCTTTACTTAATTGCAGTATAGAGAAATGCTTAAGTACTTACTCATATGTGCATAGAACAAGAAAGCATGTTTAATACCTTAGTATCACGGAATCATGTTTAATCCCTAGAATGGATATTAGGTTACTAAGTAAGAAAACAAGTCCTATACCTAGAAATATAGTAGTGATTCTTGTTCCCTTATGCATTATTAGATGGCAAGAAGAGGCCGAGCTCCTAGTGCAAGGAACAGAACTCCAGTTCAAGATAACAATGAGCCTGGCACAGAATAGCCAAACCTGATGGCAGTCATTGCTCAAATGCAAGCTCAAATTACAGAACAACAGAAGACCATCGCCACACTGATGGCAAATCAGCACCCAGTGCCCCCTACACCACCCACAGCAGGAGTGGGAACTCCAGTGGTGGCTGAAGTTCCACCAGTCACACAGGAGACCCCTACCGTGAACCGAAGACAAGAAGCATACCTCGTCCAGTGGCAGAGCCTGAAACCCGAAAGCTTCTCAGGCACGACTGAGCCCTGGGATGCCCAGGCTTGGTTCAAGACTTTAGAGAGCACAATGGAGCTTCTTGACTGGCCAGAAGTCGAGAAGGTCAAATGTGCCTCCTTCTGCCTAACTGGAGATGCTCGTATGTGGTGGGAGCGAGTCAAGAGTAAGAGGATAGTCAACCAGATGAGCTGGGCAGATTTCGAGCAAGAGTTCTATGAGGAGTTCTTCCACATGCGGGTTACCAACAATCACTACGAGGACTTCATGGAGTTCAGACAGGGTAACCTACCAGTGGGAGAAGCAGTCGCGAAGTTCAACAAACTAGCTCGCCTCTGCCCAGAGCTAGTCAGCACAGAGAGGAGCGAGTCAGACTGATGCTCCGCATGCTGAACCCTGAAATAGCACTCAACGTGAACAGCGGGACGCACCGACCCCAGACCAGCGAGGAGTTGGTCAGTAGTGCTCTAATCTCAGAGCACTATCTGAATAGCATCAAGGCACAGCAAACACAGCAGAAGCCAGTCCTGATTGAGAACAAGACAATAGGAGGCCAGAAGCCTCAGCCAAATAACCAGAACTGGAAGAACAAGAACCACAAAAGGAAGCAGTGGCCTGGCAGCCAAAAAGGAAACCCAGAGAACAAGCAAGCTAGGTATCCACCTTGTCCTAAGTGTGGGAGGACCCATCCAGGAGCATGCCTTTTGGGTGTAACTGGATGCTACTCGTGTGGACAAGAGGGACACAGATCCAGAGACTGCCCAAACAAGTTTAAGGTACTTCCTCAGCAGTCCGTACAGTATGGAGGCAAGCCTCAGTTACATTACATGCCTACTATACTGGAGGGACCTCAGATCAGTCAGGGAGGGTTGGAAGCAGCAATAGTTCCAACCAATGCCAGAGTCTTTTCCCTCACGAAGGAAGAAGCTGCCAGCGCCTCCACGGTCGTAACAGGTCAAATAGTTAATTTTCAGCATTTAGCTACTACACTGTTTGACACTGGGGCGACCCATTTTTTCGTATCAGTACCTTTTGCTAGTAAGTTACAGGTGCCTGCAGAGAGTTGGGAGTCCAGATTCCTGACAACTCTCCCTTCAGGGGAGATCATGGAATCCACCCAGCGGCTCCGGGCTGTGTCAATCAAGATTTCAGACCGAGAGCTATATGTCGATCTAATAGTCCTTGCGATGCAAGACTTCGACGTCATACTGGGCATGGATTTCCTCAGTAAGTACAGCGCTTCAGTGGACTGTCGCCGGAGGAAGGTGGTTTTCAGTCCAGAAGGAGAACCACCGTTCGAATTTCAAGGAGCCCCAAGGAGAAAGACTCAGAAATTCCTCTCAGCCTTGGCAGCCCACCAGATGCTAGAACAAGGGTGTGCTGGTTTTCTTGCACGCCTAGTGGACATAGAAGCAAAGGAAGAGCGCAAGCAGGAGGATGTACGGGTAGTCTGTGAGTATCCAGAAGTATTCCCAGAAGAACTACCTGGACTACCTCCCAACAGAGAAGTGGAATTCGAGATCGAGCTAGTGCCAGGTACCGGTCCGGTCTCGAAGGCCCCATATCGTATGTCTCCAGCAGAGTTGAAGGAATTACAAGAGCAACTCCAGGAGCTACTAGACAAGGGCTTCATTCGCCCGAGTCATTCACCCTGGGGAGCTCCTGTACTTTTCGTCAAGAAGAAGGATGGGTCTATGCGTCTGTGCATAGACTACAGAGCTCTGAACAAGGTAACCATCAAGAACAAGTACCCCCTTCCTAGAATAGATGATTTATTTGATCAACTCAAAGGGGCTACAGTGTTCTCGAAGATAGACCTACGTTCTGGGTATCATCAGCTAAAGGTTAAAGAAAGTGACATCCCCAGGACGACCTTCAGGACAAGATACGACCACTACGAATTTGTAGTGATGCCTTTTGGAGTAACCAATGCTCCAGCAGTCTTCATGGAGCTAATGAACCACATCTTTAGGGAGTATCTCGATAAATTCGTCATTGTATTTATTGACGATATTCTCATATACTCACAGACTCCAGAGGACCATGCTACACACTTGAGGATAGTGCTGCAGATCCTTCAGCAGGAGAAGCTCTATGCAAAATTCTCAAAGTGTGAGTTTTGGCTAGATCAGGTGACCTTCCTAGGTCACATTGTATCCAATGAAGGCATTCAAGTTGATCCAGCCAAGATAGAAGTAGTCAGCAACTGGTGTAGACCCAAGAATGCCAGTGAAGTCAGGAGTTTCTTAGGCCTGGCAGGATATTACAGAAAATTTGTGGAAGACTTTTCCAGAATAGCCTCTCCACTCACAGCCTTGACCAGAAAGAACAAGAAGTTTGAATGGTCAGATAAATGTGAGCACAGTTTTCTAGAGCTGAAGAAGAGACTGACCAGTGCTCCCATCCTGACGGTTCCAGAGAGTGACAAGGCCTTTGACATCTACAGTGATGCATCCAAGATGGGCCTTGGAGCTGTCCTCATGCAAGACGGTAAAGTAATAGCATATGCCTCCAGACAGCTCAAGGACTATGAGAAGAATTACCCTACTCATGACCTTGAGCTAGCAGCTGTGGTTTTTGCACTGAAGCTCTGGAGACACTACCTGTATGGAGTGCAGTGCAGAATCTTCACAGACCATCAGAGTTTGAAGTACTTCTTCACTCAGAAGGATCTGAATATGAGGCAGCGCAGGTGGCTAGAGTTGGTCAAGGATTATGACTGTGAAATCCTCTACCACCCAGGTAAAGCTAATAAAGTGGCAGATGCACTGAGCCAGGAAATCCTGTGCAGCACTGATGTCCCTATCATCACTGTCTCCACCACTTCAGAAAGAAATAAAAGATTTTGGAGTCGAGGTTATGGTTGGGCAATTTTCTGCATTGACCCTAGAGTCAACCCTACTTATGATATACAAGAAAAGCAAGATCAAGACCCAGAATCCAGAAGATCAAGCAGGGGATCCAAGAGGCAGAAAATTTAGAGTTTCGAGTATCAGACAGTGGCATCCTCTACCTTGGAGACCGCCTTTGCGTCCCCAATGACGAGGAACTGAGAAAGAGCATCTTGGAAGAAGCCCACAGTACTCCTTATTCGATGCATCCAGGTTCACCAAGATGTATCAAGATTAAGGAAAAGATTCTGGTGGTCTGGACTCAAGCGAGACGTGGCCAGATATATCAGTACCTGCTTGACTTGCCAGAGAGTCAAGGCAGAGCACCAGAGACCAGGAGGAGTTCTACAGCCACTTCCCATTCCAGAGTGGAAGTGGGAAGAAATATCCATGGACTTTATCACAGGTCTTCCAAGAACCACCCATGGACACGATGCAATTTGGGTGATAGTGGACAGATTGACCAAGTCTGCCCACTTTCTAGCCATCAAGGTGTCGCACTCAGTAGAGCATTTGGCGCAGTTATATGTGAAGGAAGTGATCAGGCTTCATGGAGTTCCGAAGTCTATCATTTCTGACAGAGACGGGCGCTTTGTCTCTCACTTCTGGGAGTGTGTTCAGCACGCACTAGGCACCAGACTTAAATTCAGCATAGCCTTCCATCCCCAGACTGATGGACAGACAGAAAGAGTAAATCAAATTTTAGAAGATATGCTCCGGGCCTGTGCACTAGATTTTAAAGGCAGTTGGTGCAAGTACCTGTGTTTAGCTGAATTTGCCTACAACAATAGCTATCAGGCCACATCAAAATGGCACCTTATGAAGCATTATGGCAGGAAATGCAGATCACCCATATGTTGGCAAGAAGCTGGTGAGAAGAAAGAGATGGAGTCAGGACTAGGCAGCCAGACTGAGCTTATAGATGAGACCACTCAGGCTATCCAGATGATCCGCCAGAGGATTGAGACTGCCCAGAGTAGACAGAAAAGTTATGCTGACACACGCCGTAGGCCACTTGAATTCCAAGTTGGAGATTCAGTATTTCTCAAGGTCGCCCCTATGAAGGGAGTGATGAGATTTGGCAAAAAGGGCAAGCTGAGTTTCCTCGCTACATAGGACCCTACAAGATTATAAAGAGAGTTTGGGAAGGTAACCTACCATATGAGCTGGACTTTGCAGGATATGTCAGCTATCCACANTTGTATTTATTGACGATATTCTCATATACTCACAGACTCCAGAGGACCATGCTACACACTTGAGGATAGTGCTGCAGATCCTTCAGCAGGAGAAGCTCTATGCAAAATTCTCAAAGTGTGAGTTTTGGCTAGATCAGGTGACCTTCCTAGGTCACATTGTATCCAATGAAGGCATTCAAGTTGATCCAGCCAAGATAGAAGTAGTCAGCAACTGGTGTAGACCCAAGAATGCCAGTGAAGTCAGGAGTTTCTTAGGCCTGGCAGGATATTACAGAAAATTTGTGGAAGACTTTTCCAGAATAGCCTCTCCACTCACAGCCTTGACCAGAAAGAACAAGAAGTTTGAATGGTCAGATAAATGTGAGCACAGTTTTCTAGAGCTGAAGAAGAGACTGACCAGTGCTCCCATCCTGACGGTTCCAGAGAGTGACAAGGCCTTTGACATCTACAGTGATGCATCCAAGATGGGCCTTGGAGCTGTCCTCATGCAAGACGGTAAAGTAATAGCATATGCCTCCAGACAACTCAAGGACTATGAGAAGAATTACCCTACTCATGACCTTGAGCTAGCAGCTGTGGTTTTTGCACTGAAGCTCTGGAGACACTACCTGTATGGAGTGCAGTGCAGAATCTTCACAGACCATCAGAGTTTGAAGTACTTCTTCACTCAGAAGGATCTGAATATGAGGCAGCGCAGGTGGCTAGAGTTGGTCAAGGATTATGACTGTGAAATCCTCTACCACCCAGGTAAAGCTAATAAAGTGGCAGATGCACTGAGCAGGAAATCCTGTGCAGCACTGATGTCCCTATCATCACTGTCTCCACCACTTCAGAAAGAAATAAAAGATTTTGGAGTCGAGGTTATGGTTGGGCAATTTTCTGCATTGACCCTAGAGTCAACCCTACTTATAGATATACAAGAAAAGCAAGATCAAGACCCAGAAATCCAGAAGATCAAGCAGGGGATCCAAGAGGCAGAAAATTTAGAGTTTCGAGTATCAGACAGTGGCATCCTCTACCTTGGAGACCGCCTTTGCGTCCCCAATGACGAGGAACTGAGAAAGAGCATCTTGGAAGAAGCCCACAGTACTCCTTATTCGATGCATCCAGGTTCCACCAAGATGTATCAAGATCTAAGGAAAAGATTCTGGTGGTCTGGACTCAAGCGAGACGTGGCCAGATATATCAGTACCTGCTTGACTTGCCAGAGAGTCAAGGCAGAGCACCAGAGACCAGGAGGAGTTCTACAGCCACTTCCCATTCCAGAGTGGAAGTGGGAAGAAATATCCATGGACTTTATCACAGGTCTTCCAAGAACCACCCATGGACACGATGCAATTTGGGTGATAGTGGACAGATTGACCAAGTCTGCCCACTTTCTAGCCATCAAGGTGTCGCACTCAGTAGAGCATTTGGCGCAGTTATATGTGAAGGAAGTGATCAGGCTTCATGGAGTTCCGAAGTCTATCATTTCTGACAGAGACGGGCGCTTTGTCTCTCACTTCTGGGAGTGTGTTCAGCACGCACTAGGCACCAGACTTAAATTCAGCATAGCCTTCCATCCCCAGACTGATGGACAGACAGAAAGAGTAAATCAAATTTTAGAAGATATGCTCCGGGCCTGTGCACTAGATTTTAAAGGCAGTTGGTGCAAGTACCTGTGTTTAGCTGAATTTGCCTACAACAATAGCTATCAGGCCACCATCAAAATGGCACCCTATGAAGTATTATATGGCAGGAAATGCAGATCACCCATATGTTGGCAAGAAGCTGGTGAGAAGAAAGAGATGGAGTCAGGACTAGGCAGCCAGACTGAGCTTATAGATGAGACCACTCAGGCTATCCAGATGATCTGCCAGAGGATTGAGACTGCCCAGAGTAGACAGAAAAGTTATGCTGACACACGCCGTAGGCCACTTGAATTCCAAGTTGGAGATTCAGTATTTCTCACGGTCGCCCCCATGAAGGGAGTGATGAGATTTGGCAAAAAGGGCAAGCTGAGTCCTCGCTACATAGGACCCTACAAGATTATAAAGAGAGTTGGGAAGGTAGCCTATGAGCTGGACTTGCCAGAGGATATGTCAGCTATCCACAGTACATTTCATGTCTCCATGCTAAAGAAGTGTATCCACGATCCCAATCAAGTGATTCAGCCTCAGTCAGTGCAGATCCAAGAAGATCTTAGCTATGAGAGCAGACCGACACAGATAGTGGACAAAGCAGTTAAAAGATTAAGAAACAAAGAAGTGCTACTAGTGAAGGTCATCTGGCAGAGTCAAAAGCATGAGGAGGCTACTTGGGAACGTGAGGACAGCATGAGAGAAAGATATCCAGAATTATTCTAAGTTCTAGGACGAACTTTTCATAAGGTATGGGGGATTGTAACGCCCCAAAAATTTCCAGTTTCAGTCCTTAAAGTCCTTAGAACTATTTAAAAATGTTTTAGAAATATTCTAGATATTTTTAGGAATTTTTAGAATATTTTTATGGAATTTTCCGAGTCCGTTTAGTATTTTTAAAAAAGGAAAAACTTTAAAGGGAAGCAGGGGGGTTCGAACTCGCGACCACAGGAGGAGCAAGCCCTTAAGGGCGCGCAAGTGACCGGCTGGGCTAGGGTATCAAGCACAACAAAAGATGGAGAGAAATAATTTTATAGAGTAGTTACGTTTTTTCATGAAGAGGTATTTAAACCCCGCTTATGTCGCGTGAAACCCTTGGAGGAGAATTTTCGGCTGCATGCGAGAAGGGGGCGAGGGAGGGGCGGCGAAAACAAAAGGGAACCTAGGTTTTCTTTCCTCCTCTCCTCTCCTAAGGGGCGCCGGCCAAGGAAAAGCAAGGAGTGCGGAGCGCTTCGTTCGTCTCGACGAGAAGAACACGTAGGCGCGGACGGTTCGTAGAGATCTCAAGTTTCACCCGAGCCCTAGTCGTCTAATTTCGGTTGTAAGTCCAAGAAATCAAGGTAAGTACTGCTCACCTGCAGTAAGAGGCGGTTTTCCGCAAGAATTTTCCTTAAAAGTTTTAAAAGAGATATTTACTTTTAGTTTAAGATTTTGCATGTGATCTTAGTTCATTATATGCTTATATGTGTTTAATAGAGTACCCTATGTGAGTTTAGGGTCTAAGAAATCTATAAGAAAAGAAAAGAAAGATAAAGAAGAAGAAAAGAGAAGGCCAAGGCCTTACGAAATCCCCAAAAGTCAAGACTTAGGGATTTGGGCACACAAGGTGTTCGATAAAATGCCAAGGCATTTAAAGATAAGAAAAAGTAAGTATTTTATTTTCTAAGGCCAGTATCCGGCGTCCAAAGGCGTCGTTAAAGAAATTCAGGTGTCCAATTCTAAGGTCTTGGCCCTGGTAGACCAAGGTCTACTCTATTAGGATTGGCGGCTCGCTACCCCAACCTTTTAGGGAACGCGCATAAGATGGTACTTACGTCTTAAGTGGATCCAAATGAGTTATTATTTTCAAGTATATGCTTTAGCAAAGTTTTTATAAAGTTTAAGGAAATTTTCTAAAAGTTAAAGAAAGATTTAAAGTTAAAGAATTGCTAAAGTTTCAAGTTAAGCCAAGTCAAAGTGAGTTAAGATTTATTAATGCTTGAGTATACATGTTTAGAGTTATACATGTTTAGTGTTTCTTTTAAGCATAAAAGTATCTCATGTGATTTGACTTATTAATGCTTGAGTATGCATGTCTTGAGTTATACATGTTTTAGTGTTTCTTCAAGCATAAAAGTATCTCATGTGATCTTCCATTGTCTAAAAAGCATGCTTGCACATTTCGAGATTTTGTGAGCTAGATAGTACTTGCTAAGCTTTATGCTTAATAGTTGCATTTCCTCTTACTGCAGGCAAAGGTAAAGGCAAGCAATTCTGAAGGAAGGCGACGAGGCGGTGCTGAGTGACGTGTGTGTGGTGGCTGACCTTGGAGAGGTCCTTGGGACGAGACAGTTTAGCTTATTTGAAATGCAATGTTTAAGGTTTCCAAATTCCAAGTTATTGTGTTATGGAGTTTATTAAACATTTATGCTTCGGATAGTTTTACATGCTCAATTTTGTAGAATGAAGATTCCATGTCATTTCAATTAGTATGCATACTTTTGTGAATGCACTAGATGAGCAAGGGCATGAGTAGTTTAGCATGTTGATACATTGAATTTTAGACTTATTCTTGAGCTTAGTATTCCCTTTTGGACTAAGTCCTAATTGTGCTTAAAATGCTTGTAAATTCGGTAGAAAAGTAAGGTTTACATTCTATCTATTTGATGCATGTGCCAAGATGTTGTTAGTCTCCTTTTGAATTAAGTTTGTATTGCTTTAAATATGCTTAGAAAAGTTGCATTCATATTCCATAATGCTTTAGTAATATTATAGAACCTTGTGTGATGAATTTAAATGCATGACTATTAAAGTTAGAATATCATTCTTAGATAGATTTAAATACAAAAAAAAAAGTTTAAGAAAGTTGCGCATTTTTACTCGTTGCATTAGAGTCATGAAGTAGACAAAGTAACGGTCCGTCTAAGGTAGAGAAGGCGGGTTGTTACAGATCAGGGAGCACACAGTGACCTTGTTGGGCTACTGATCGACTCCTGATCGGTCTGGTGACCGATCAGAGAGCATACAGTGAGTTTGGGAACCCTACTGCTTGGCTCCTGATCGGTCTGGTGACCGATCAGAGATACTGTTCAGATCGTTCTAGTGAACGATCAAACGTCGCGGACTTCTCACTATAACCGATCAGTTGGAGCATGATCAGTCAGAGGGTGGCCTGATCGGTCACTAGTTTGATCAGGCCACACCTTGATCGGTCTAGGGACCGATCAGGAGGGTTGGGCTGCGAAGCTGGAAAGACTTGGATCGATCTGGTGATCGATCTCGGAGAAGTCGCGATTTCTGATTACACGTTGGGGACCGATCAGGTTGGAGCCTGATCGGTCTAAACCCATCCTGATCGGTCAGGTGATCGATCAGGAGTCCCTCTGATCGGACCGGTGACCGATCAGCAGCTGACAACTTTAATTCAAAAGCGCTGTCAGAGCTCTAATCGTGTTCTGATTACTACTGATACGCTACCGATACTTGTTCAGAGACTTTTGATATTTGATCCTCTGCTTGATTTGCTCTGCTTATGATCTGATTTAGTGTGCAGATGACAGGGATGAATTCAAACACTCAAGGAGGGTCAATGGGAGTCTTTCCTTGGAGCAGGTTTGTCTGTTTTCCATCTCAGGTTGCAACGGGTGCTGGTGCTGCTGGAGCTGCTGACTGGGGCTTGGCTGAGGGAAGCTCAGGGAGTCCAGGATAGCTCAGTGGTAGGTGGGCAGTTGTAGCTGAGCAGCTGGTAAGCTACAGGAGAGATTCTGGTGGCTGGCGATGTGACCTGGAGAAGTCAGATGCTTAAGAGTGCTGACAAGTGGAGAAGAAAATAGAACTCTCAATTTTGGCTACAACATTTGTGATCTTGCGACAACTTTGATCCATCTCTTGAGCAAGCAACTGTGAATCTGAAGTAACCTTCTGTTACTTGAGCACTTGGGAAGAAATAAGGAGCATGGCGAGTCCATCAGCGAGAAGACACGAAGAAGGGAATTCTTACATGAGATCTATGCTGAGTGGAGCTCGGTGAGGAGTTCGCTTGTGTTCTTGTGGTTCATAGTGCTCAGTAAGATTCCATATTGTGTTTCCTGTACTTAATAATGTAGGATCGATTATGTCCGCTAGAGGGGGGTGAATAGCGATTCTTCGGCTTGTTCTTCCTACGTTGTTAGTATGTGCAAGCGGAAACAATAATAATAAACACAAACAATAAAGAAAGCACTGCTAACAAACCGATTTACTTGGTATCCACCCCGGACGGGTGACTAATCCAAGAATCTGTCGGTGGATCAATCCCCGGATAACCTCCGGCTAGCCCTCCTCACTCCTTGTAGGTGGAGAAACCTCGCCACAGCACCTTGACACGATCTGGACTCAAGAGACTACTGACAAGCCTTAACCAAGCTTGTTTCGTCAAGAATCTCAGCCACCACAAAGTCCTTTATAAATAGGACTCGGGCTGAAACCCTCGCTACCAGTCAACTGCCCCTAGGGCAGTCTACTGGTGCCACTGAAATTCGACCGTTGCACCCCAACATTCGAATTCTCAGTCACCTACCAGTCGACTGCCCCCAGGGCAGTCGACTGGTCCAGGGCTGAGACCCTTTTGTGAGTTTCATCAGTCGACTGCCCCCAGGCCTTTTGACTGGTCTACTCACACACCTAAGGTTACCCTTCCTGAGTACATTCCACTCCGCACTCAAATCCTAGGATTTCCTGAGTACAATCACAGCGCACTCGTACCCTCACGACTCAACTGACTCCTTGTCCGCAGCCTTGACTATTGCCTTCGCGCCCTCTTCATCTTCGGCTCCGTCCCTCGAATGCACGCAAACCTCCAGCTTGCCTCCATGCCATCCATCACGCATGCCTCGAAGTCCGCGCCCATCAGCTCATCGTCCTGCTCTCCAAGGTCCTTCGGATGCACACGCAAGCCTCCAGCTTGCCTCCATGCCACCCTTCACCGTACTGAGGCCGTCCAGTCAAGTCCATATGTGTAACCTGTATAACCTGCACACTCAACATACATATATGAGATAACAAGGGTAAACCTAACTTAAACTCTTTGCCCAAACATTAAAACACTTGGTCACTCCGGACCACAGATTGCCTCAACAATCTCCCCCTTTTTGATTTTTGGCAATACGTTTAAGTTAGGGATAACAAATAGTATAGAATAGCAAAAACAATGCTAAACAAATGCATATGCAATGCATACATGGATTCTATCACAAGGCATCCCATACCTAACCCTCCAAGTTTGGAATTTTCAACAACGGGATCCTATCCCAAGGCATCCCACACCTAACCCTCCAAGTTAGGAATTTTCCACAACGGGATCCTATCCCAAGGCATCCCACACCTAACTCTCCAAGTTAGGAATTTCCACACCTGATGTCCCAAAATTAGGAATTTTCCACAAAACGGGCTTTTTAAAGCTTCTCCAAAGCTCCCCCTTCATTGGACTTACAAAGGCTTTTTAAGAACCTTTCCACGGTTCCCCTTACGCTAAGAATGGAACAATCATGCTCCCCCTTAATCTCAACTCCCCTTAAACCTAGGGTATCTAGCAAATGTATGTTTGGTTTTCCCAAATTAAACTCAACACTTCTCCCCCTTTGGCTAACATCAAAAAGAACCCAATAATATCCCAATCATTGGTTCTTTTAATCCCTAATGACCATAAACAATGTATACTAGCCCCCCACACACTTGTTTTACATCATTTGGACACATACCTAGCTGCTGAAACTTATTTCAGCCTTTACCAGTCGACTGCCCCAAATGGCAGTCGACTGATACTCTGAAATTCAGTTTTTTAGGCCACATTCAGAAATGCGCCAGAAATTCCACAATTCTCCAAAAATTCCCAAATTTCGTGGAGAACTTTGTGGTACCCATACCTACTTGCTAAAAATACATTCCACAATATATCTATCACTATTCCCAAGTTTGACACAAAATCCAAAAAAAAATCCTCTTATGAATATTTAGGCAATTAGGAAGTAACCTCCCCCTTAACCCATGTCTTCCCCTAATTTTCATTTTACCAAGGTCAAGATCTATACAACTTAACACCATAGACTCAAATTAGGTTCTACCCAACCTAACAACCAAGTTCTTCCCCCTTGGCCACCATTAAAGGATTGCTCCCAAGCAACCTTTTCTCTAGTGCCAATAAGAACTCATCAACACTAAAAAAAAATCTAAAAGGTTTGCAAGCACAATTGCTAGGATATACCCTATCCTAGAAAAATATGGTTTTGTGAAATGTATCAAATGTGCTTGACTTTGGTACAATCTCCAATTTCCTTAGACATGACCATGTAGTATCAACTTTGAAATTTAACCAAAATGTCATGTGTTTACCAATTCCATTCATTGTCATTTCACACACGAAATTATCCTCAATACTTTCCTTTTCCATAGGTATTCTTAATATGATGAAATTTTCCTTCTTCTTATCACTTATTGAACTTCCTTGATTTTCAAAATACCTTATTGAGTCATGGGATAACACTCTAGTCAAGGAATATTAAATTATAATCAAGACTTTTAACCCAAAGTCATATCCTATAATCCACATTTGAATTCTCAACATCCAAAATGACTTTTATCCTTAAACCTACTAACCAGTCGACTGCCCATGGGGCAGTTGACTAGCAAACCTTACAGAATGGTCCCGGGGCTGAAATTCACTAGGATCAGTCGACTGCCCCCAGGGCAGTCGACTGATACCTGATTTTCAGGTTTTTAGCCCAATTTCAGTAATGCCTAAATAATTCTACAAATCTTCAAAAATTATGAAATTTCGTGGGTAGATTTGTGGAGTCAATGTCTACTTGGGAAAAATACGTTTCCAAACAAATGTACTCCGAATCCCATGATTGGCACGAAACTCAACTTTCTCTAAAATGTGTCATTTAAACTCATCCCAAAAGTTCTAATTTCGACTTCTCCTTAATGTATCCTCTTATCCTTGATCATAAGTCATTTCTACCATTGAATTATATGGTATTTACACATTAAACCTCAATTTTCTCTAATATAACCTTATTTTCACCATTATCTCCTTAAAACTCAATCTAATGTGCTAAAACCTAGGATTAAGACTTACCCAAGTCTTCCAACCCTTTTTGGCACAATTCATCTAATTTCCTAGGAGAGAAACTTTTGAGATCCATTTACCATGGACCCCAAAGGCTCCTAGAGCTCCCCCTTGAGCTCTTGGCCTTAGTCACCTCCCTAGGTGACTCAATCCACACTAGACCACACCGGTGTGTCACCGGTGATTCTTGGCCTACAAACTGAACCCTCTTGCCATTCTTGGACTTACCCTCCTTGCCATTATATGCTTCCCCAGCATATTTCTTTTCATTTTCCTTGGAGGTCTTAGATCGGTATCCCAAACCTGATCTATCATAGTTGGGTTTCAAACTACCCAACACCATGTCTAAGCCCTTAGATCCAACCGTGAATCTTTCTAGGGCCTTTTCTAATGTATCAAGTCTTTCCCTCAAGGCTTGATTTTCCCTTTCTAGAGTTCTAACCCTAGAACCCATATGTCCATCTTGGACATTCCTAGGCCTAACCTCCTTTCTAGGCACATTCCTTCCCTTCTTGAGATTAGTGTCATAATCCTTAGATACAAAGGTCCTAGGTCTATCATGATGCATGCTTTTCTTTGGGTTATGATCTACCTTGTTAACCTTAGTTCTATCATTATATCTAAATCCAAAATTATGCACCATTAAGCATTTTTCATGAATGTTAGCATGCATGGATGAATGATTAATTATATTTCTATCATGCATTGAGGAACTTGAATTTGAATTGAACTTTGGCTTAAGGTTAGGAGTTACCTTCCTTACCTTTAGAGTTCCTCCTTGATGTAGGCTTTGCTTCCTCCTTTCTTCTTTCTCCCATCTCCCCAAGTGCCCCATTTTCTTGAGCTCTTTCTTCCTTGGACACTTGGTGTGATAGTGTCCTAGATCACCAAACATGAAGCATCGAATCCTCCTCTTCTTCTCTTGGGATTCTCCACTCTTACAATTCATGTAAGATTTAAATTGAATGGACCCAGGTTTAGAGAGTACCTCCTTCTTACCATTTGGATACTTATCCTTGTAGTGTCCCTTTTTGTTGCACCCAAAGCATGTAATATGGTCCTTTTTCTTTGCTTTGGTCGAGGTAGAGGCTAGGTTGACTTCTTCTTCAACATTAGATGATGTGGAGGTCTCCTCTTGTTCTTGTGTAGATGAGAGTCTCTCCTCCCCATCAATCCTTGAGGTAGTGACCTCCTCCTCTTCTGTAGATGAGGTGGATGACCTCTCACTTCCTTCTTCCACTTCTTGAACCAATGAATTGATTTCTTTGGGCTCTTGAATTTGTGTAGGATTTTCATGATATTCTTTGACTTTACTCCATAATTCATGTACATCTCTATATTCACCTACACAACTCAAAATGTTATTAGACAAACATTTACCAAAATGTTAATTACCTTCTCATTCGCTTTCGCTTGATCTTGTTGTTCTTGACTCCAATATATAGGCCTAAGCTTCTTCCCGTGCTTATCCCTTGGAATCTCGAATGGATCTTCAAGCGCAATTCTTAGTTCCCACTCCATTCCAAACCAAGTTTCAATCCTCGCCCTCCAAAAGTCGAAATCTTGATGATCGTAGGGCGGTGGAGTGTAGATGTCTTCCCCAAGTTTGTCTTCCATGATTTCTTCCTCTAGCGTGTGCTCCCTTTGCGGTTAGTCCGATCAAGAGCGGTCCTTCGCTCTGATACCAATTGTAGGATCGACTATGTCCGCTAGTGGGGGGGGTGAATAGCGATTCTTCGGCTTGTTCTTCCTACGTTGTTAGTATGCGCAAGCAGAAAAAATAATAATAAACACAAACAACAAAGAAAGCACTGCTAACAAACCGATTTACTTGGTATCCACCCCGGATGGGTGACTAATCCAAGAATCCGTCGGTGGATCAATCCCCGGATAACCTCCGGCTAGCTCTCGTCACTCCTTGTGGGTGGAGAAATCTCGCCACAGCACCTTGACACGATCTGGACTCAAGAGACTACTAACAAGCATTAACCAAGCTTGTTTCGTCAAGAATCTCAGCCACCACAAAGTCCTCTTTAAATAGGACTCGGGCTGAAACCCTCGCTACCAGTCGACTGCCCCTAGGGTAGTCGACTGGTGCCACTGAAATTCGACCGTTGCACCCCAACGTTCGAATTCTCAGCCACCTACCAGTCGACTGCCCCCAGGGCAGTCGACTAGTCCAGGGCTGAGACCCTTCTGTGAGTTTCATCAGTGGACTGCCCCCAGGCCTGTCGACTGGTCTACTCACACACCTAAGGTTATCCTTCCTGAGTACATTCCACTCCGCACTCAAACCCTAGGATTTCCTGAGTACAATCACACAGCACTCGTACCCTCACGGCTCGACTGACTCCTCGTCCGCAGCCTCGACTATTCCCTTCGCTCCCTCTTCATCTTCGGCTCCCATCCCTCGGATGCACGTAAACCTCCAGCTTGTCTCTATGCCATCCTTCATGCATGAATCGAAGTCCGCGCCTATCAGCTCATCGTCCTTGCTCTCCAAGGTCCCTCAGATGCGCACGCAAACCTCCAGCTTGCCTCCATGCCACCCTTCACCGTACTGAGGCCGTCCAGTCAAGTCCATATGTGTAACCTGTACAACCTGCACACTCAACATACACATATGAGATAACAAGGGTAAACCTAACTTAAACCCTTTGCCCAAACATCAAAACACTTGGTCACTCTGGCCCACAGATTGCCTCAACAAATACTTTATTCATCTTGAAACGCTGTGGAGAGGTTACTCCACCGAGAAGGAGGTTGCTTTCTATCCGGATTTTTCGGGGCTTGATCTGCCGACGATCAAGGAATCGCACATCTCACGGGCACGGCAAGGAGTAGGGGCAAGTTATCCCCGAACCTTGTAAATCCTCTTTGTTAGCGTTTTGTGAATGTGCTTAGACTAGGGTTTAGTTTCTGCATTACTCTGCTTTGTATTTGCTTCCGCTGTGTGGTACTAACCCTAAGTGCAGAATCTACCTAAGTGAAAGCAATTTTTGGTGTCTGGCTATATTCACCTCCCCTCTCTAGCCATCAAAGTTCCAACACAGCGGCGCCGGCCAAAACTAGGTTTTGGGCCGACGACAAGTGGAGAGGAGGTCCTAGGGTTTCAGCCAAGCTAGGAGGAAGAGTTTAGTGCCTTGGTGATCTCGGTTCTCGGTATCTCGTCGCCCACATGACGTCCGGGAAGGGAAGGACATAAGGTAGAAGGCCGTGAGGTAATAGGGAAGGTATATTCTCACCCTAAGCTCCTTTTGATTTATTGTGCCATGTTAATTTCTCTCGTCATTTCATGTATGTTATTTAATTATTTTGATTGTGAATCATAGTTAATAATTAATTAACTAGACCCCGACCGTAAGCACAAGAACCGGCGATCTATTCGTCGTCACTTCCGCGGTCATTCGGTGAGAAGAATTATAAGGTTCGATCTTTGTGATTGGCCAAGTTGTAATTCATACCGAACGATACGATGATGAGATGGTCATTGGGAGACGGGTCTCCATTCGGATTAATTTTTAATCCATAGACATGGAGAGGTCTCTCAAGGACGACCAAGTATTCACTTAGGAAACCCGCCAAGCCATACCCAACAGCAGATTCTTGGCACAGGGCAATGAATTCTGAGATAGAATTTATGGATTCTAATCATGTCCGGGAGCTAGTAGAACCACCCAATGGTGTAAAAGTCATTGGATGCAAGTGGATCTACAAGAGAAAGAGAGGATCAGATGGGAAGGTTGAGACCTTCTAAGTTAGGTTTGTTGCAAAAGGGTATACTCAGAGAGAGGGTATCAATTTTGTGGAGACCTTTTCGCCGGTAGCCATGCTTAAGTCTATCCAGATTCTCTTATCTATTGCCACTCATATGGACTATGAGGTATGGCAGATGGATGTCAAGACAGCTTTCCTTAAAGGAAGTCTTGACGAGACCATCTACGTCAAGCAACCAAAAGGGTTCATTGCGAAGGGCAAAGAGCATCTAGTATCCAAGCTTAATCGATCCATTTATGGATTGAAGCAAGCTTCGCGATATTGGAACATCCGCTTTGATGAAGTAATCAGTCATATGGATTTATTCAAAGCCCGAATGAATCATGTGTATATAAGCGATGTGACGAAAACGTAGTGGTGTTTTTTGTACTTTACGTAGATAACATTTTGTTAATTGGCAACAATGTCATCATGGACTTGGATGTGATTCCTGGTTTGCCCAGATATATCACAATCTATTTTGATAATAGTGGTGCAGTTGCAAACTCAAAGGAACCACGAGCCCATAAAGCGAGTAAACATATAGATCGTAAGTACCACCTGATATAAGAAATCGTAAAGCGAGGAGAAATGGCTGTCACCAAAATTGCATCGGAGGACAACCTGGCGGATCCTTTCACTAAGGCTCTTCCAGGAAGAGCTTTTGATCGGCATGTGGAGGGTATGGGAGTCAGATGTATGACAATGTGAGAACAACAGAGTCTTTGAGTATAAGTGGGAGATTGTTGGATGTGTATACTAAAAGACTTGTCTTTTAATATATATAATCATCTACATTTTGAAAGAGAATCACAACAACATAGATGCGTATTTATATTAGTATATGCATAAAAGTCCGATACTATGCATTGTAGATAACATGGTGTGTGGTGACACACAGAAGAACATGTTATCAGTCCCTTGCATAGTATAAGTAGTGACTCACAACCGAGATGGAGTTGGACAAACCATCGGGATGGTTGTAGTGTATAGGTGTGGTTTGTCTTGACCAAAGAATTACACTAGTGTGCTTTATGTGCATTAAGTAGAACCAAAATAGAGGTCATCCAATTTGTACTGATGTGGAGTACAATCTTTAAATCCCGATATAATAACGGGCATGTATAGTTAATATTTTATTTCATTGATTTACCAATGGGCGAGATTTATTCTGCAAAATCGATATGCCCGGTAAGTTGGGAAATAATATTAATTATATGGTATGCCATTGATTATTGACAGAATATGTATCCTGGTGAGTCGGTGTTGGTGTCAGAAGCACCAAAGTTAAACCTGTCTTTTGATAATGGCAAAGGGTTTAGAAGTTAAGGTTTTGTTGTCATCTAACAATGCTACTCCAGTGTGTAGGAAAAGTCTTAGGTACACTAGGCACGAAGTCCTTGTAACGCCCGCCCCTTACCGTTAAGGCGGCGCGTTACCCTTTTTTTTTCCTACTTAACTTAACTTACGCATATTAATGCATATGAATCTAAAGCATTGTAGTGGAAATAAAACATAACTATAACACATGCAACAAGAAGGGGTATGAAGATCACATAGTATCTAGTACCATCCATGTATTAAATAAACTCCTAAAGAGCTAACAAGTATCATGTATAAGGTAGTAAAACATGTTTTCTTAGAAAGATAAGTGCTAAGTCTATAATGGCACTAAATGGATCGATCAGCCAAGTCACCACCTGTAACGCCCGTTTTTTTTTTCTTCCATAAAGCGGCGTTACGTTAACATACTTAGGGCATGTAGACATCATAAGGCAGCGGAATAACTTTAAGACTTACACATATATGCCCTAGTACCATTCCTAACATAATGACATGGGTACTTGGCATATTAACTTCATACTTTGCATCATATCATGTCATGCTTAACATCATGTCATAGAGTCACATAAGCCATTATTCAAACACATAAGTAGCAAACATAAAGTTCTAGCATAAGACCGGTAAACATATTGTTTTCGTGGCCAAGTCACTACCACACACACACATTCTTGTCCTCCTACTGCTTCCTTATTGTCCCCTTGCGTGATCTACGGTATAAGGAAAATAAGACTATAAACACATCGGCTTAGTAACACTCTTTCCTACTCACTAAAACCATTCATCACTTAAGCATAAGCACATGAAACATAAACATAACTTTATGCTTGAACATAACTATAAATAAACTTACATGGCATGATACATGACATAACATGAACATAATTAAAATTTACATGGCATGATACATGGCATAAACATGAACATAATTCAACTTAGTATAGCATAATACATGACATAGACATAAACATAATTCAACTTAACATGGCCTAATACATGACATAAACATAAACATAAATAAACATTCTTAACATGGCATGATACATAAACATAAGTAGACATTCTTAACATGACATGATACATGGCATAAACATAAACATAAGGAAACATTCTTAACATGCATGATACATGACATAAACATAAATATAAAGCATGAACTAACCTATATGGCATAAACATAGGCATGCTTTCTATCATATCATATGGGCATCTTCTTAACATAACCATAAGCATAAATCATTTACTATCATGCATATTTCTTGACATGCAACATAAGTATAAGACATTACTATCATGGCATAATGCATAACATGAATGAATGAGTGTAATGCATATACATAAGGATGCTTAACTTTTAAAATCATACTTTTAAATACTTAAACATCATCATAACATCATTGGGGGTCCCCGGCTTGTACCACATACATACATCATAAGCGTGCATCCCTAAGTAAATACGAGGTCGTGAGCCCCGACCTACTAGGGTAAGGACAGCATAGTCGGTAGTCCCAGAACCGGGGCGTTCTTAAGGTGCCCATCCCTGTTGCACAACTTCGGTAGTACCAGAACTGTGGACAGCATAGTCGATAGTCCAGAACCGGGGCGTTCTTAAGGTGCCCATCCCTTGGACCCATACTTCGGTCTGGTACAAGCCCATTCATAAAGTAAAATACTTTACATGCTTTATCATTCATAAGACATGGCATACATTATTGGATTGAGAAATGCGAGAGAAGGGGAGGGGGGTGAATGTCACAATTCGTTCGGATTAAAAAAGAGTAAGTGCGCAGCGGAATAAAACAGAGCAAAACAACGCTAACACGGTCGTTTTACTTGGTTCGGAGCCTGGGTCGACTCCTACTCCAAGGCCCACGGTCGTTGACCGTTTTCTGCGGGCAATTCTATAAGTTCGTAAAAGTTTACAAGAAAGATGATAACAAGAACAGTTTAGTAAACTTTAAATACAGCTCTTCGTTACCGACGTCCGGAGTAGATTGAAGTTTCGGAGCAGCGGGACGTCGTCAGCTCGAGTTGGAAGATTTCTGGAGCGTGTCGCGGAAGCAGAAGAGCGCAGAAGTGTCGCAGTGATTGATGATCTGAAGAAGGAGGCCGAGGGTCCTTTATATAGGGCCTGGGGGTGCCCTGGTCGACGGGGGCGCCCCCCCACGTGGCAGCAGATCCACACAAAGTGCAGTCAACAACTTATCCCTTGAACCTCGGGATAAGGTCATGACTGGGGCGCCCTGTACGCTGGGGGCGCCCTAGTTGACTCGGCCAACTCTTATCCGCAGCGCTGAGTCTTCTTTGGTAAATCTGCCTGGGGGCGCCCGGGACAGCGGGGGCGCCCTGTGTATGTAGCGCAGACACGACAGAGTTAATTTGCAATGGGGGCGCCCGGGACAGCGGGGGCGCCCTGTGTATGTACTGTCGAAGTCTTTCTTGTCTTGTTGTGTTTTGTGGTCACCATGGGGGCGCCCGGGACACTCCGGGCGCCCTGGTCAGCGGTTGCCTCACTCCTTTGAGGCACTCTGAGCTGCAGACACTCGTTCCTTCGGTCATGCATCCAGGGTTAGTCCAAAACACAATAAAACAATAAAATAATAGGTTATACAGCCTCAGCTATCTTGGTTCTGACTTTGGTCTCCAAAATGGAGCCCTAGGTCGAGCCGACGCCTAATGTTCCCTCAAGGGGAACGCGTCCTCACCTACTCCTCTCGGGAGAATTTACCTGGTGCCAACCGGCTCCTCCAGTTGGACTTTTGCCCAGCAGTCCTTCGCCAGGTCTTGAGGTACCAAGCTGCCCTTCGCTTGGTGCCTAGCAGCCCTTCGCTAGGTCTTTTCTTCTGACAGTCCTTTGCCAGTGCCTAGCATTCCTTCGCTAGGGCTTTGTCCATTCTGGCAGTCCTTCGCCAGTGCCTAGCATTCCTTCGCTAGGGCTTTGTCCATTCTGGCAGTCCTTCGCCAGTGCCTAGCATTCCTTCGCTAGGGCTTTTCCTGTACACTCAAGAAACTTGTTAGAACCAATTAACCCTTAACTTTTGAACCCTTTTGCCAATATCAAAACACAGGTTTGACTTGGGTGCAATCTGCACCAACAATCTCCCCCTTTTTGATATATGGCAACCTAGTTCAAAAGGTTAAGGAAAAAAATGCTGAAATTGAAATCCTAAGTTAGATTCCCTCCCCCTGGAAGTAATCTACCCCTAGGTTTTTCAAAAGTAGGTGGTTTTTAGTTTATTATAGAAAGACTTTTTAAGTATTGGCTGAGTTTTTCAAAAAAATGTTCTAAGTTTGAAGAAGTTTTCATATTTTAGCAAATTTTGAGTTTAGGAAAACTCTTTTTAAACTTAGACTTTTTCAGTTTTTGAAAACTCTTGTTTTTAAGCAAAAAAAAATTCAGGCTTAAAAATTCATACTTAGGAAGATTCGAGACTTGGAAAAATTTTTTAGACTTAGAAAACTTTTCAGGATTAGAAAAAAATTTCAGACATTAGAAAAAGCTTTTCAGTGAATATTTTAAGCAAAAATTAATAGCAATTCAGAACAAAAGGAATTTTAAGCAAATAAATTAAGCTTTCAGAGTTAGAAATTTTGGAAAAACATTTTTGTTCCCTGTTTCCCTTTCCAACTTTCCCTTTCCAACTCTCCCCCTTTGACATATATCAAAAAAAATGCAGAAGAAGATATTTGCAATAATTAACTAAAGCATTTGCTGTACTGAATCGAGCTAGGACCTAAGTCTGGTTAAATCTTTTAGGGACCTGTCTAACCCAATTAGCTACTTACTAACTGTTATAAACAGTAGCTTTTGCTAGGGTTAGTCAAGTTAAGTGTTTTTGTTCAAGTTAGATTTTCTAATCTTGATACTTAACTTGATTGCTGTTCAGTTTGTATTTAGTGCCCCAACTACTGCAGATGCACTGACTTAAAGCATCTTGAGTTAAGGCAAAGACCTAAGCATCTCAACCCTTTCTAGGTTATCACTCAAAGTACCCTAAGGTGCTTGTGAGATGCTGGCTTCTAGATCTATAGGTGCATGCAGTTCTAGGGTTAGAGCCTAGGCTAATTCCATTTCGAAGAAAACCCTAGTTTTGAAGGGGGTAGTTTTTGAAATAAAACTAGGTAAAAAAATTTTAAAATCAAAGTAAAACATTTTTAACAAAGAAAATATTTTAAAATCAATTTAAGACATTTTAAAACAAAAAAAATAAATGATTCTATTCTACTAAGCATAATCCTAACTGCCTTCTTAGTGAGCTAAACTCAGATTCAGGTAGGGGTTTAGTGAATATGTCAGCTAGGTTGGACTTGGAGTCTACATGCTTAAGGACTATTTCACCCCTAGCTACGTGATCTCTTACAAAGTGATGTTTTACTTCTATGTGTTTGGTTCTAGAATGTTGTATTGGGTTTTTGGTTAAGTTAATTGAGCTAATATTGTCAATATTGACTTGGGTCTGATTGTAGTCTAGCTGAAAGTCCTTAAGAGTATGCATCATCCATAGGAGTTGAGCTACACACTCTCCTAAGGCTACATATTCAGCTTCAGTTGTGGATAGAGCAACACAGTGTTGCTTCCTACTGCACTAACTTACTAAGCTGTTTCCTAAAAGTTGACAGCTTCCACTTGTACTTTTTCTATCTAATTTACAACCAGCATAGTCAGAATCAGAGTATCCTAACAACTTAAAGGATGAAGTCCTAGGGTACCATATCCCTACATTTAGGGTGCCCTTAATGTATCTTAAAATTCATTTTAGGGCTGCTAGGTGAGTATCCTTAGCACAGGTTTGGTACCTAGCGCACATTCCTACTGAAAAAAGTATATCAGGTCTGCTGGCTGTAAGGTATAGTAGACTTCCTATCATACTTCTATAAAGTTTTAGATCTACTGGTTTGCCATCAGGGTCATTATCTATTTTCACATTTGTGGTCATTGGGGTACTTATACTTTTAGAGTTATCCATTTTAAATTTCTTAATTAGTTTTTTAGCATATTTAGATTGATGTACATAATTTCCATCCTTAGTTTGTTTGATTTGTAACCCTAGGAAAAAGTTAAGTTCCCCAACTAAACTCATTTCAAACTCATTTTCCATTATTGTTACAAATTCTTTTAGAAATTTAGAGTTAGTTGATCCAAATATTATATCATCTACGTAAATTTGGGCAATAAATATATCCTTTTCTAAAATTTTAACAAACAAGGTTGGGTCAATTTGACCTTGTTTGAATTCTTTAGAGATCAGGTAATTGGATAATCTTTCATACCACGCCCTGGGTGCTTGTTTTAGTCCATAAAGGGCTTTACTAAGTTTGTAGACATGATCGGGTTTTTCTATATCCTCAAACCCTGGGGGTTGTCCTACATAAACTTCTTCCTTAATAAGCCCATTTAAGAAGGCTGACTTTACATCCATTTGGTATAATTTAAATCCTTTATGGGATGCAAAGGCTAGTAACATCCTAATAGACTCAAGTCTAGCTACAGGGGCATAGGTTTCATCATAATCCAACCCTTCTACTTGACTGAATCCCTTAGCTACTAAGCGGGCTTTATTTCGGACTATTTCACCTTGACCGTTTAACTTATTCCTAAATACCCACTTAGTGTCAATTACGGATTTGCCATTTGGTTTAGGTACTAACTCCCAGACTTGGTTTCTCTCAAATTGGGCTAGCTCTTCTTGCATGGCTAAGATCCAGTCAGGATCAGGTAGAGCTTCCTCAATAGTCTTAGGTTCAATCTTTGAAATCATGACTATTTGACTAAGATTTCTATAGGAAGCTCTAGTTCTGACTCCTAAGGTTGGATCACCTACAATTTGGTCAGTTGGGTGACTGAGTCTGGGTTTCTTGGTTTTTCTAGTACTTGGCTCAGCTTCAGGTCCAGCTGGTCCAATAGGTTCAATTCTGGGTTCATTGGTTGGTTCAATTGATTCAGAAGTTGGTTCAATTGTTAAGTCATTAAAGGGTTCAGTTAGGGTTTCAGAGTTATATTCTTGATCAGTATTTGGTGAAGCTAAGTCAGAATTATCAGATTTTGGATTAGTTTCTTCATCAAATATTAAGTTGGTTGTTTCTTCAATTTTCTTAGTTATTTTGTTGTAGACTCTATAAGCTCTACTTGTTGTAGAGTACCCTAAAAAGATACCTGGGTTTGACTTAGATTGGAATTTTCCAAGATAGTCTTTGGTATTAAGAATATGGACTTTGCATCCAAAGACTCTAAGATAGTGTAGGTTTGGAAGTCTATAGTAGTAAAGTTCATAGGGTGTTTTATTTAACCTTTTATTAAGCAGAATCCTATTTTGGATATAGCAAGCTGTGCTAATTGCTTCTGCCCAGTAGTGGTTAGGTAGGTCATATTCATTGAGCATAGCCCTAGCAGCTTCCTGTAAGGTTCTATTCTTTCTTTCTACTATGCCATTTTGTTGGGGGGTTCTAGGACACGAAAATTCGTGTTTATATCCATTTACTTTACAGAATTCTTCGAATCTTTGATTCTCGAATTCTCCCCCGTGGTCAGACCTAAGTCTTTTCATTTTGGTATCATTTTGATTTTCAATCAATTTACAAAAGTTGTTAAATAGGTTCAGGGTTTCATCTTTGGTCATTAGAAACCTGACCCAAGTGAACCTAGAGTAGTCATCAATTATCACTAAGCAGTATCGGTTTCCACTTAGTGACTTGGCTCCATGTGAATCAAATAGGTCAAGGTGTAGGAGCTCAAGTGTGGTTTGGGTTTGATCAGATTGGACCAATTTGTGACTAGACTTGGTTTGTTTGCCTTGATTACAGGATTCACATATTAGGTTTTCATTATTCTTAATTTTAGGGACACCTTTGATTAAGCCAAGTTGGGTAATTTTTGAGATAGTTCTTAGATTGCAATGACCTAATCTCCTATGCCAGAGTTTTGATTGTTCTAATTGTGTTAACATGCATTTGGGTATAAGGGGAAGACTTATAGTATGTACATTATTTTTCCTAGTGCCCTTAAGCATGATTTCTGAGTCTTGTGCATTTTTAATCAGGCAGTTAGAATTGTTGAAGGTAACTAAATAACCAGAGTCACATAACTGACTTATACTAAGTAGGTTAAAACTAAAGTCTTCAACCAATAGAACTTTCTTAATAATGAAATTGGATTTAAGTTCAATATTACCTGACCCAATTACCTTGAGTGTAGCATTATTTCCAAATGCCACTGAGCCCAGGTTTTTGAACTTGAGTTTGGTGAACTTCAATTTGTCTCCAGTCATGTGTCTGGAGCATCCGCTATCTAACATCCATTGGTCCAAATCTTTATGTTCCTACACATAAAGGATTTTCGGTGATTTGGATCCAATTTGAGTTGGGATAGCTTAAATTGAGTTTCACTTCCTAGTCTGTCTCACCCCAGTCTAGGGTTTTCAAACACGTTAACCTTAAGGTTTTTGTGAGACAGGTTTGAGGGTAAAAATTAATTTGAAAAGGAATTTTAATTTATTTTGAAAAAGTTATTTTAGTTTTGAAAACAGATTTGAAAACAAATAAGATTAGAAATTTTGAAAAATAGATTAAGTGATTTTTGAAAAAGAAATAAGTTTAAGAAGTAGAAATTTTGAAAACAGATTAGAATCTATAATTATTTGAAATTTGAGTTAGATTCGAATTCGACAAAAGATAATTTGAATTTGAATTTCAGAAATTGGCTTCCAGGTCTTGGCGAGGCACAAGGCCTTCTTTGGCCGTAGCCTTATGGGATCATCCACCCTTTCCTTGACAAAGCCTTTTAATGAAATTTCATTTTCAAATTAAATTAGGTCATTTTCTGGTCTAACTAGCTTGGGTCTTGGATCGGTAGCTTCGGCTGGTTTCACCAGTCTAAAGAGACCAAGTAGACTTGATCTTATTAGAGTTGGTTTCCCCAATGTACTATCATCTCACCTCCTCCCAATACTATGTTTTCAAGTTTCAAGTAATCTAGTCCTTAAATCTAAGTATTCCTTAAATCTAAGCATGGCAATTTGCAAAAATTAAATAAACAAACAATCAATCAATTAAAAAACTATCTAATTTTAAAAATTGTTTTGATTTTGGCTCCCCCTGGACTAAAGCCTCTGTATGGGTTAGGCAAGATGTGAATCTTGTCCTTGGGGATCCAAAATTGATTTGAACCAGTTGGTTTAGTCAGGCACAGTTTTGGCACCCATGCCTGAATCTTAGATCTTGACTGGTTCAGTACAGCAAAGTAAGATCTTTGCCGAGATTTGGTTCTATAGCCAAGTCCGGATCGGTTTAGAACAGACTTCTGTTTTCCCAGAATCAAATCAAGATTCTTGGAACCAGAAGTGAATCGTTCTAAAGCTGTTCTTAAGTCCTTAACTTGAGTTTTCAGGGAGGAATTCTCTGATTCAAGTTTCTTAACTTGATCAGGGGTTCCTTCCTGAAGTTTCTCAGTTAAGGATTTAGAATCAGCTCCCTCTTTCAGGAGTTTTACTTCTTGTCGGAGGGACTCGATTCGGAGTTTGGCTTTCGCCAAATCTCGGGATAGATAGGAAATAAGCGAATTCAATTGTAATTTCGAAAAACCCGTTACCCTTATTTCGCCGTCGTCGGAGAATGTCAGCTTGCCGTCGTCCCGGTCTGAGTCTGAGTCAGTCTCGATTTGATCCGAAGCGGTCAGGGCTAGAAGATTGGACTGGGGTGCTTCTTCTTCTTCTTCTGAGGAAGACTCGTCCCAGGTTGCTTGGAGTGCCTTCTTCTTTCTGGTCTTTTTGGACTCCTTTAGACTTGGACACTCAGTCTTGTAGTGGCCCTTCTTCTTGCATTCGTAGCAGGTTACGTTGGGCTTGTGTTTGTCAGTTGCTGGTTCAGCTGGTTCATGTTAGTGATATGAGAGAAGTCTCCTAAGGCAATCGCCTTACGATGTAAACATTTATATTAATAAATGATAATTCACTATTTGAGTATACATGTTTTGTGTATTTGATTGGGATCTTAAACTCATCTACTGAATGTCCGCAATACAACTCACAGCATAAGAGAATTTGTGATGGGATCACAACTAGTGATTATCTCTAAATGTGCAATTGTGAAGTATTGAAATTATCCCTAGTCGATGAATTGATAAAAATGGACACTATCAATTCTGTTGAGACTAGCATGGGTTATTCTCTAATCAGCTGATTCTCACTGGCTGGTGACATTGGGATGTCCGGAGATAAACATGGATGCTAGCACTAGTACAAAAAAGACCTTTAACAACGGCTTTTAACACCGGTTGTATTAAAACCGGTGTTAAAAAAAAGGCGGTGGCATTTTTGTAATTATTTGAACTTTAAAATACTTTTAACACCGGTTCTTTTAACAACCGGTGTTAAAAATATATTTAACTACGGTTTTATAAATAACCGGGGTCATATGTTATAATTATTTGAACTTTAAAATACTTTTAACACCGGTTCTTTTAACAACCGGTGTTAAAAATATATTTGACTATGGTTTTGTAAATAACCGTGGTCATATGTTTTAAAAAAAACTAAAAAAGTAAAAAACAAAAAATTAAAAGATAAAAAATGGTAAAAGTTAAAACTTAAAAGTTAAAAGTTAAAATATTAATTAAAGTATTAAACCTACTTTTTAATCGAATTCACGATTTCTCAGCCGCCGTCGCCTCGTCTTCTCGACTCGCACCGACGCACCGCTTCTCGACTCGCGCCGTCTTCTCTGAGCTCCGCCAACGTCGCCGCGCCTCCGCCAACGTCGCCAGCCGCCGCACCTCCGCCAGCGCCGCCGCATCACATCGCCTCCGCCAGCGTCGCCAGCGTCAGCCGCCGCACCTCCGCCAGCGCCGCCACACCTCCGCCAGCGCCGCCGCATCACATCGCCTCCGCCAGCGTCGCTAGCGTCGCCAGCCACCACGTCTCCGCCAGCATCGCCTGCCTCCGCCAACATCGCGCATCGCGTCGGCTCCAACCTCCAGCCTCCATCGCGTCGGCGGTAACCAATCAACTGATCAAGTTCATGACTGTGTCCAATGTTTGCCCCATCAAGTTCATGACATTAATAAAATCTGAAATAATAAGAAACCTTTGGGTCATTCTGAAAAGTTTCCAAAAACAAGCGAGCAAAACCTAACGCCTCCCAAAACCCTGGCATATTGTTCTCATTTGGTATTCTCAAGCTTCGCGGCGTCGCCGTCGCTCTCTTTCCCTCACCTGTCCTCCGCTGCGACTTCAATTGATCATGGCGGATGGTATCGAAGAGGCGGCTTCCAATCTCACTCTCACGGATTCGCCCGCCGCGGACGTCCAAAGCAAGAAGTATGTTATTTAGGATTCCCCCCTCTTCAATCGGTTCCGTTTTCTTCGAGTGTATTGTTACTTCCTATTTGTTCTTCCAATTTTTTCAGCGCTCTGAAGAAAGAGCTGAAGAAGAAGAAGAAGGAAGAGGAGAACCGGCTTAAAGATGAAGAAAAG
This sequence comes from Boesenbergia rotunda, assembly GCA_024364735.1. Taxonomy (NCBI): domain Eukaryota; kingdom Viridiplantae; phylum Streptophyta; class Magnoliopsida; order Zingiberales; family Zingiberaceae; genus Boesenbergia; species Boesenbergia rotunda. Next base: position 7,527 of record JAGFNQ010007056.1, on the reverse strand, counting down.
AAGAAGAAGGTATCTTTTTTGTGTTTATTTTCCTTGAAGAATTGCGTGGTATGATTCGTCCTTTAGGATGAGTTAAATTTCTTCGCTTCCTTCTGTTTGATGCTTGTGCTAGAAAAGTTTTGTCTTTGGTAGATAATTATTTTCAAGGTCTCATATTTTGCTACTAAATTTGTAGGCTGCTGCAACGCCTCAGTCGCAGAAGCAGATTGTCGCTGATGATGAAGATATGGACCCGACGGTTCTCCCGCCTTCACTTTCTTTTGATTCTCCAGCAATAAAAAAGATTATATATATATATATATATATATATATTTGTTTCATATGTGCTTGAATTTTTGTGCATCTCCATCTTATCGCAGCAATATTATGAGAATAGGCTGAAGGCATTGGCGCTGATAAAAGCAACTGGAGGAAATCCCTACCCGCATAAGTTTAACGTATCCATGACAATTTCAGAGTATATTGAGAAGTACAAGACACTGAGGGAGGGGGAACACCTTAAGGATGTTGAAGTTAGCTTAGCAGGTAATACCATGTTTTGGTACAATTATTTTACATGCATTTAATTTATGTTCTTGTTTTTGATGTCTTTACTGATCTTTGTTTCAAGGGAGAATCATGAACAAGAAAACATCTTCATCAAAACTATTCTTTTATGACCTATATGAAGGTGGTCTTAAAGTTCAAGTCATGGCTGATGCTAGGTATCACATGCTAGGTTCAGTTGAACTACTTTTGGTCTCATTTTTCTATCTTTATGGACTGCTGTAGAAGGGTTGAGCATACTGCAAATTTGAATTGTGCTGGTCTATATCTGAAAATCAGCTCTTGGTCTGAGTTAATTTGGCTGGAAAGATAGGAGGATAATGGGAAGGGAGAGGGAAAATAACACATTCATATATATATATGAATGGTTCTCCCTCCTACTTTGCTGCCAAAGTAAACCCAGCATTATGTTATCAATATTATTATGTGTTTTCCACATGCATGTTCAATATTTCTATCACTCAACTAATAATATTGCTTGTTAAACATGATGGGGCAAATTTCTGTGTCCAAAGGAATCTCCGAAGATGAGATTGATGACATCAAAAGATGTTGGGCAACTTATTTGTTAGAGGTTGCTAATGTGTCAAATAAGGATCTATCTGCCTTTAGCTAGTTCTTTGGTTAAATCTCAAATGACATCTGACTCCTGAATCATTTACTTGGTTTTGCTGGCCAGACCTTGTTATGTGGTCTTATTGGAGTTCCACCTTCAAATGGTGTCATCCCACAATCTCCAATGCACACGAAAAGTTTGGCCACCCTCAAACACCAAGTAAGCTCCAAATTGTGAATGATTGATTATATTGCTTCTCTCTCCGTAGCATTATTTGATATTTTTTCATTGGAATTTTCTCACAGTTGCTTCGCAATCGACTGGTAGCCACTGCACGCCAAAGCATGAAAAGAAATTCAAGCTTGACTCAAGTACTGTATGGAAATATGCAAGACGCTTATAAGAGATGGAATGCTAAGCTGGTCGAAGTTCTGCAACGTACTCCTCACTATTTGATCTTGGACTAGACCGTTTACTTGCAAACTCGTGTGGCAAGCTTCTACATTGTCTTTGCTTGGAAAATCACATAGCGAGTAGGAGTATAATGTGTTATTTGATTTACATTTTGCTTTTGTTGAAAGAAAAATGGATAGTTGTAAAATACATGGATTGTTTTGTTTTTGAAACTAATTGGATGTTGCATTTACTTAATTCATGGTGTGTTATTGATTATGGATAAACTATTATATTATTATGTTCTTTTATATGTCTAGAAAAATTATAAATAAAAATAAATATGAAATTTATATAAAAAATTAAGACTTTTGACACCGGTTGTTTCTAGAACCGGTGTTAAAACATCATTTTTAACACCGGTTGTTTCCAGAACCGGTGTTAAAAATGATGTTTTAACACCGGTTGTTTCCAGAACTGGTGTTAAAAATGATGTTTGAACGCCGGTTATTTAAAATAACCGGTGTCTAAAATGGCTTTCCCGCCTCATAATTGAACTTTTAACAACGGTTATTAACCGGTGTTAAATCTATATATTACACCGGTTTGTTAACCGGTGTTAAAAGTCTATACTTACAATGCCGGCTGGATCAACACCGGTTCCGGAACCGGTGTTAAAAGTCGAAAATAACCGGTGTTAAAAGCTTTTTTTCCACTAGTGTAGTTAAGGGAACTAGTTCATCGGAGTGACTAGCTGTAAGACTTCATATGGTTATCTATAAAGATATGTCAATGAAGTTCTTACTGCAGCTTAAGTGCGATGTTCCTTTGACTTGCGGTGTTCAAGTCATCTTGGTCATGGAGACTTATACTTTAACATCTTAAGCAAGCATCTCCAAGGAGGTGTGGACCCAAGATGGTTGGGTATAAGCCAAAGTGCCCGAAGATGTTTGAACAGCCTACAAAGGATTCACCACTCCTTGCGAGGAGATGTATACCCAGGCCTATCGTCGGATTGTTAATCAGAAACCTCTGGCCAGAGTATATCATGTTTAGAGTGAGAGTCTCTAAAATACATGAGAGTAATTAGAAATCTAAAGGACGAGAAAGACACTACTTGGGCTAGGTGTGACGTAGTCAGCCTAGTGGGGACTGACACCATAGACCGTGTCCTGAACCAAGTGGGTATAAGGTGGTGAAGGGAATGGGGCACGATTTAGTAGAGCTGCTGAAGGGTTTCAGAATAATTTCTTCTGAGGTCAAACCGTTGATCTTTCGATTAATTGGGGATCATGATGTACTACTAGGTGCCACTCATGATCGTTCTATAATTAGTTAATTATAGATGGCCAACATAAATCGAAAGCCTATTTAGTCACACGCACTACGAGTAATCCGAGGGATTTAAAACGAGTTGAAAATTAGATTTTCCGATCAAGAGAAATAAAGCCGAATCTGAGTTAATCAGAGGCGCAATGGAAGCTAAAATGGCTAAGTCTTTTGAAGGCTTTTTGGGCGAATTAAATGAGTTTAATTCGCGACCGGTTCGGGTTGGTTTGGCCGGCCAAAGAGGGTCCTAACGCTCCTTGTGGTGGCCGGCCATTAAAGGGAGATTAAACCAATTTAATTGGTTTAATTAATAAAATAAATCTAGTGTGATTTGTTTTATAAATTATGGATAAATAAATTTGTATAAAGAAATTTATATAAATAAAATTTATAGAAATTTATTCTTTTATGGAAGATTAAAATAATCCATGAATTGGTTTATTTTAATTTTACAAAATCAATTATGAATTGATTTTTCCATAATAAGAAAGTTTATAAATTTCTTATAAAAATTTATTCCATAATTTAAAGAGAAGAAGAATTAGTTTTATTATAAATTGGTTTATAATAAAGACTCGGTTTAAACGGAATAATTAATAAGAAAATTTAAAAGATAAATTTCTTATAACTAATTCCGTTAATTCCATTAATTCGGTTTAGAGGGAGACTTAGCAAAGGAGTTGCTACTATATAAAGGAACCAAAGGCTAGCCCTTAATCCAATCAATTAATCAAGAGATTAATTACTCTCTCCCTCTCTCTCTTAATCTCTCCTCTCCTTCTCTTCTTCTTCCCTTAGGGCCGGCGCACCCTAGCTCCTCTAGGGCCGGCGCCCAACCAAATCCAAGAAGGTGAAGTTGCCGTGAGCATTGAAGAAGAAGGAGAACCCGAACACGAAGAAGAAGAAGTGGATAGCGACTCCTCTCTTCCCGGAATTCGATTCCGTTACTTCGTTGGTTAGTCTTCCGTTATTTTCTTTTATTCTTCTAGTTGTGCCTTCCGAGTATCTAGTAGTTCTCGTCGACACAAAACTCGTGACTTTGCGAAGTCATCCCGAAGAGAACTCGGCGTGGACGCGAATAGAGGCGGAGCTTCCAAAGGACGCTACGGTTGGATCTCGTCCCTTACTTCGAGTTACGAGAGGTACTTGGTAAATTTGTTTACTTTTCCGCAAAGTTTTATTTTATGATTATGTCAATACAATGTAAGGTTGCATGCTAGATACGAAGTTAAAATAATTTAGGAAATTATTTTATGCAAACTCTTCCGCTGCACGTAAAAATTTTGAATTTTACGAACTCGTATCCTTGTCGACATGCACCCGGTCCCAACAGTGGTATCAGAGCCGGTTAGTGTTCGACTTAATCATATAATTGTTTTGTGGAAAACTTTGTCATGATCTCAATTTCGGAAAAATTTTCAATTATGGAAACTTTCAAATTATAATAAATTTTAGATTTAGGAATTTCAAAGTTTGGAAATCCTCATGAAATTTCGCAAATATTTTAAATTTTCTAGTTTCTGAAATTTTATAATAATTGTGAAAACTTCCCATCTTTGGAAACTTTCCAATTTTGGAAATTTTTCTATTTTAAAAATTTTCCAATTTTTGGAAATATGTAAGTTTTCTTTGTACCAGAAACTTACAATTATTCTGAAAACCTATTTTCGAAATCTCGCAATTTTGGGCACTTTCTTTTAAGAAAGTCTAGACAAATTCATGGACAGTTAATTGACAATTAAATTTGAATTGGTTTTTAAATTGACAACAAAATTCTTTACTTTGGATTGAGCCTCGGGGAGCCGTCCAATTTAAAGTTAGTTGTTGTAATTTAATTTCCCAATTTTTAATTGAAATTGTCATGTTTGATTTGGATTGAGCCTCGGGGAGCCGTCCAATTGGATTTACAACACATTACTTTTCTTTGGGTATCTGAGCCTCGGGGAGCCACCCTTAGAAAATGATTTGTTGTAATTAATTAAATCCATGAATAAAATATGTTTTAAGAGGTGATGCTCTTACATATTGTTGTCTCCAAAATTAATTAGGAAAATAGTTTCCTATAGAGTTTTCTTAAATGAGATTTTCATGAAAATAATATGTAGTTGAATTAAGGGATTTGTCCCTTAATTTAATAAGATTTGATTTAGAGAAATCAAAGTCTTGAACATATTATTTCCGAAATTAATTATGACAATTTAGGAAATTGTTTCCCAAAACAATTCCTTTAATAAAGTATGAAATTATAATTAGGAAATCCGGTTCCTAATTTAATTCATGAGACTTGATAAATTAAGTCACATACATACTTTATTAAGGAAATCGTTAGTCATGACATAATTCTATGTCATGAATGTGCTTAGAAAAGATGAGACCCAAAACCCCTTACAAAATATTAAGGCTAACACCTTCCATTAATATGGTTAGAACCGGAGTTTTGTTTCTCGATTGGGTTGATGGACACATCCATGCCCGACTTGAACCTCAACATGTTCAAACCATGGAATTAGTTTATGAATAATATAGTTCGAGTCAGAGGTCAATCATTAGTTTTGGTTGTTGGACACATCCAAGCCTGACTAAGCGGTTGAATGAGCTCCAACCATGTTAAAACTATTTCTTGATTAATGGGTCAGCCTTAAGCTTGGAGCATCGATTTGTTGTGCCACAGCCAAGGTCGATGTAAAGAGAGGTGCAGTTGGGTGCTATGTATAATGATACATACTTGTTAATGAGTTAACAACCCAATGATTTATGCAAACATTCAATTAGTTGATAGCATAAAGTGATAGTTACATATATGTGATGTGTAATCGGTAAAATTACCTACCTTCATAGCTAAGAAAAACTTGATGGCCACAGCCATGGTGGTTCTTATCTATGGTTGGATATCAACCTATTTGGAGATGTTCCTACAATCTCCCGAATTGATAATAAGGGTGATTCAATTCGTAAAATAAATAGGATTTAATTTATGTATGTTGATACATTCTTTAATAAATCTTCTCACATAATCTCAATTTGTATTTCTAGGATAATCACTCGATCATGTCTTCCCTAAACTTGCGTTCCATTTTGGACACCAATAAACTGACCGGGCCAAACTTCATGGACTGGCTTCGAAACCTAAGGATAGTCCTTAAGGCAGAGAAGCTTGCTTATGTCCTAGAAGATCAACTTCCCAACCATCCTCCAGAAAATGCAACTCCAGACCAATTGTTGGCCTATCAGAAACATGTGACCGATTCTAAACATGCGAGTTGCATTATGCTAGCCTCTATGGTACCTGAGCTGCAAAAGCAGCATGAGCATATGGATGCTTATTCCATCATCTTCCATCTTCATGAGTTGTTTGAAGAGCAGGCGAGATCTGAAAGGTTCGAAGTCTCCAGACTCCTCTTCACCACTAAGATGCAGGAAGACACTTCTGCCTCGCAGTTTGTGTTAAAGATGTTGGGGTACATTGAGCGACTGAGCACACTCGGTTTTACAATGGATCATGAACTATGTATTGACTTAATTCTGAATTGTTTGCCCAAAAGTTATTCACAATTTGTGATGAACTATCTGATGAACAAACTAGAGACCACCATTCCTGAGTTGCTCAACCTGCTGAAGACTGTAGAGCCTTCTGTAAAGCAGGATCTAAAGACGGTACTGTTAGTTGGTTCCTCGAAGAAAGGTTCTAAGAGGAAGGCCAAAGAACAGAATAAGGGAAAGGAGAAAAGGGCCAAAAAGACTGAAAATACCCTAAAAAGGCACTTGCCATCACTGTGGCAAGGAGGGTCACTTGCGAAGAAACTGCAAGATTTATCTTGAGTCCTTGAAAGAGAAGGCATCCGATGCCCCATCCTCTTCAAGTATCTTCGTTATTGAATGTCACTCTATTTCCTCAAACACTTGGGTACTTGATACTGGGTGTAGCTCACATATATGTAATGACATACTGGGGCTAAGGAATAGAAGAAGACTTGTCAAGGAGAAGCAAATATGCGAGTTGGAAATGGAGCAAAGATTGCTGCTGTTGCCATCGGAACCTATTTGCTAAAGCTCCCACTGGACGTGTCTTAGAATTGGATAATTGTTATTTTGTTCCTTCATTAATAAAGAACATTGTATCTATTTCATGTTTGAATGAAAAAGGTTATCATTTAACTTTTAGTAACAATTGTTGTTACATAACTTTAAATGGCGTTCTTTACGGGAATGGAACTTTGTGCAATGGCATCTACACGTTAGATTTATCCAGTGACGTTTTCAATATCGAAGTTAGCAACAAACGTTCTCGAATAGATAATCAAATAGACTCCTACACGTGGCATGTCGTCTTGGCCATATAAGTAAGAAACGCATGACCGAATTACACCGATGTGGAATTTTGGAATCATTTGAACCCGGTTCATTTGATACATGCGAATCGTGCTTAAAAGGCAAGATGACCAAATTACCTTTCCCGGAAAAGGTAATCCAGTGGCAGAGTTGCTTGGTCTAATACATACCGATGTATGCGGACCAATGTCAACTCAAGCACAAGGAGGCTATAACTACTTCATCACCTTTATCGATGATCACTCATGATTCGGGTATGCGTTCTTGATGAAACACAAATCTGAAGCCTTTGAGAAATTCAAAGAGTTCAGAAATGAAGTAGAGAAACAACTTGGCAAAAGTATTAAATACTTCGATCCGATCGGGGTGGTGAA
>JAGFNQ010007055.1:226882-258228 GCA_024364735.1 Boesenbergia rotunda | reverse complement strand
GCTCCAACACTAGTGGGACTAGGCATACCTAGTGGGACTATGTGAAGTCCAAGTGGATCTGGGAGATTGCACGTTGGCATGAGAAAAGACCAGTGGGACTAGGCACACCTAGTGGGACTAGGTGAAGTCCATGTGGGATCTGGAAAATCGCACGCTGGCATGGGAAAAGACCTAGTGGACTAGGCACACCTAGTGGGACTAGGTGAAGTCCAGGTGGATCTGGGAGATCGTACACTGGCATGAGAAAAGACCTAGTGGGACTAGGTGAAGTCCCGGTGAGTGAAGCTGGGCATGGAGTCTTGGTCCGGGGGACTGAGCACGAGTCAGCGAAGGCTGGGAGCCCGTTCTCTTGACTTAGGGTGGAATTGGAAGTCTTTGGATCAGTCTGGTGATCGATTAGGGAAGTTGGCACGAACTCCCTTGGTGGATCGGTCTGGTGACCGATCTAGAGAAGGTTGATCGGTCTGGTGACCGATCAGGGAGAGAACAGAAAACCCTTGGTTGGCTTCTGTTTGGCTCCTGATCAGTCTGGTGACCGATCAGGGAGACCTCCTGATCGCTTTGGTGAATGATCAAATATCGCAAGTTCCCCCTTATGACCGATCAGGATGGATCCTGATCGGTCAGGGAGTGCCCTGATCGGTCCCCAGACTGATCAGGGCACAACCTGATTGGTCTAGTGACCGATCAGTGAGGTTTGGCCTGCGAAGGATGGGAATCCCAGCACTGTTGTGGATTGGTCTGGTGACCGATCTGGTGACGATCACTAGAAGTCGTGATTTCCAGTTTCTCACTGTGGACCGATTAGGCTGGAGCCTGATCAGTTAGGACTATACCTGATCGGTCTGGTGACCGATCAGGGTCCTCTCTGATCGGTCTGGTGACCGATTAGTAGCTGTAACTTTAATTCGAAATCGCTATCAGACTTCTGATCGCATCTGCGTTTTCACTGCTACCTGCTGATATTATGTGATATTGTTTGATATGCATCTGCTAAGCTTCTGTTGTAGTGTGCAGACTTTACAGGGATAATTCAAACAATGAAGGAGGGTCAAAGGGGGACTTTCCATCGAGCAGGTTTGGATGTTTCTGTTCTCAAGTTTCAACGGCTTTTGAGGCACGGCTGGCGACTGACGGAGGCTCAGCTGAAGAGGTCTTCAGTGGACTGAGTGCTCAGAGAAGTCAGTGGGTTTAGGCTGTGCTCAGGGTGATGGGGGGTGAATAGCACTTTTTCGTTTGGATCTCTACAATGTCGTTAGCGCGGCGGAAACAATAATATGTAAAGGAAATCAAGACAATGCTAACAACGAAATTTTTACTTGGTATCCACCCAGATGGGTGACTAATCCAAGGATCCACGTTGTACACCACTTCCACTATGAAAAATTCTCCTTCAGGTGGAGAAACCTATACAGTAGTGATCTTCCTCTTTTCAGAATGTAGTGGAATAAGAGAGAGGAAGTTAAGAACGCTTTTCACATGAACAACACTTCGTCGTAGTACGGAACCGTACCGCCCACGTGCAAAAGGTCCTCCTTTTATAGGAGAACAGGACAAACTCACAGTCTGTCCAGCCCCGCACCAGTCGACTACCCCTAGGGCAGTCGACTGGCCTAGTAATTAATTGCTAGCCAACGGCTAGTTTTCGGGGTATACCAATCGACTGCCTCTGGGCCAGTCGATTGGGAGAAGGCTGAAAACCTTCTGTGAGTTTTCGCAGTCGACTGCCCTCTGGCCAGTTGACTTCCCACTCACTCCCAGCGAGTCTTCACATAGTCCTTCACGTATGCCTTAAGGTTCACTCCTTGGCTCGCCCCTTGAAGTCGTCTTCCTCTGGCTCTCGTCCCTCGGATGCACACACAAGCCTCCCTTAGTTTGCCTCCATGCCACCCTTCACGTGTGCCCTTGAAGTCCACTTCCCGGCTTGCCCTTGGAGTCCTCCTCCCTCGGCTCTCGTCCCTCGAATGTGTCCACCATGTGTGATTCTCCAAGTCTAGCAAACTCAATTACACACATCAAATACAACATAACACTCTAACCTTAAACATATTCACCCACACACATCAAAACCATGATCTTCCAATCATTTAAGGGTCGATTGCCTCAACACAGGGGATGCTGATGGAGCCTGGCGATGAAGCAGAAGCTTAAGAGGACGATGAGAAGCAGAGGAGCAAAGGAAGAACAAACAGGAAAACAAGCAAGTGTGGCTGTGGGTTTCGCTGTTGTTGTTGTGCTCCTTTTGTAGCTTCTCTCTTGAGCTTTCTTGCTACCTTCTTGTGAGAAGTTCCTTCTTAGTCTCGTGAGCTTATCTTGTATCCTATTGAGACGCTTGTGGAGAGGTTTCTCCACCGAGAAGGAGGCATTATTTTATCCGGGGTCACCTGGGGCTTGATCTGCCGACGATCAAGGGATCACCCACCTCACGGGCACGCCAAGGTGTAGGGGCAAGTTATCCCCGAACCTTGTACATCCTCTTTGTTAGCATCTTAAGCTTGTGCTTAGTTTAGGGTTTTAGTTTTTGCAACTTTGTTTCTCTGCTTTGTTCTATTTCCGCTGCTGTTGCTAACCCTAAGTGCAGAAGTTGTCAAAGAGGTGAATAATCTGTGTCTGGCTACATTCACCCCCCTCTAGCCATCCAAGCACCAACAAGTGGTATCAGAGCTTGGGGCTTTGTTCAAACGGCTTAACATCCGAGAGTCAACAAAATGGTGATGGGAGGAGAAGGGTTCAGTACAAACATACCTCCATTCTTGGATGGAGCTGATTTTTCATATTGGAGGTCAAGAATAGAATTTTATTTGAAGACAAATATCAGTATGTGGTTTGCGGTGAAGGAAGATTTCTCCCCTCCAAAAGACACTGAGGGAAAAGAACTTGAGTTTTCAAGGTGGTTGGCTGAGCAAATCAGAAAGGGGGAAGCCGATTCCAAAGCTGTCGTGACCTTGCAATGTGGGATGACCAAAGAGCAGCTAATCAAGGTTGGCCCCTTTACCTCTGCCAAAGACCTATGGAACAAACTCATTGAGCTCCATGAAGGAACTCAAGATACCCGGAGAGACAAGAAAGACTTGCTCCTCAGTCAACTCCAGAACTTGACAATGGAAGAAAATGAAATGGTAAGTATACTTCATGGTCGGTTCAAGGAAATCGTCAACGGTTTGCATTCCATCAATGAAAAGGTAGAAAACCGAGATCTTGTAAGGTATGTCCTTAAATATTTTCCTAGGAATACTTTGTGGTCATCCATGGTGGATGCTTACAAGGTTTCCAAGGATTTTTCATTTGTTAAGATAGAAGATCTATTTTGTGAAATGGAACTACATGAGATCTCTAACCAAAGCCCAAAGGAGAAAGGGGCGGCTTTTGTTGCAGGTGACAAAAGGAAGAAGAAGAAGGAGAAGGAGGAGAAGACCCACTGTCACGTGGCTTTAGTGGCCTTAGAAGAGTCGAACAAGGAGAGTGAAGGTGAAGCGAGTAGCTCCTCAACCGCGCCTTCATCATCTTCGGATGATGAAGAGGTAATCTCTCCCGAGTTAGATAAGTGTTATAAAACCATTGCATGTCTAACTAGGTTGCTTAAAAAATCCAAGAACAAAGTTAAATTGTTGAAATTGGAAGTAGAAGAATTAAAATCCTCTAGGGTAGAGGATATTAATGATTTTCATGATGAATTCCTTGAGGATGAGAATAAGGATTTGAAGAGCGAAATTGAAAATCTCAAAAATATTCTTGAGAAGTTTTCAACAAGCTCTAAAACATTAGATATAATACTAAATTCACAAAGAGCGGTTTATAACAAGGCCGGTATAGGTTACCATCCTAGGGAACCAACCTTTGTATCATTAATGTCAAGAATCCATTTTAGATCATCAAATAATTCTAAGGTTCAAAAGGTTAGAAAGAAAATGACTAAGGCTTGGGTGCCAAAGTCTTTCATTGAAGATGCATTAGGTCCCAAAATTTGGGTACCTAAAACTTTTATCTTTAGAATTGTATAGCCTTGATTGAGGGGGAGCATCTATCAACATTGGTGGTTGATATTTGGTACTCCAAACATATAGTCATTCCTAGTTAGGAATGTGTTTACCATTTCCTCAAATTCACATGGATAGTTTAGAGTAACACATAACTTGCTCTTGTCATGGATTGCTTAGGATAATGAGTTTTCTTGTTGCAATTTATGTTTTCCTGCAAGTTATATGCCTTATCTCAAGCCTAAGGAGTCTATTGTCTTGTATGTGTTATACAACATGAATGCATGCTAAGGAAAATATCATACATATTTTGTAATGATAAGGCATCAATAGACAAGAACATGAGCTTAAGGTTTAGGCTTAAGTTTTTCTTAATATTTTAGAGGTGAACCTAGTTGAGTATGCCATGACTTTGATGTAGGTGTTATTAACATTAATCTGTGACATGCCAAGTTTGTTTAAGAACAAGATGAACACATAGCTTGAAATAATCAATATAAAAATCTCACAAGACATTACCAAACAAATAACATGAGTTTCAAAATTCACTGCTTATGTTATATGACTTAGTGTTTTCTTCGTATCAAACAAGATCAAGGTTCTAGGACTTAGGATATATATACATATATCCCCAAAATCTAGCTCATCATATTCAAGTTCACCATGTTTTTCTGAATCATGATTTAAACCTTGCATTTATGGGTAACTTGGGGAATAAATTTTTGATACAAACTTGATCTCAAATTGGTTTGAACCATGGACTTGATACACACTTGGATCTATGAATTTTTCAATCCAATCCATAAATTACCAATAGAACTAAGAATTAGGACTATGATTAGTTTTACAACGTTAATATATTATACCAATTTTGGGTTAAAGAACAGCATAGTTTATGATGTTTCAAAAAGTTATTAATCAAACTCCATGACTTGTTTGGTTTCCCACTGATCATGCTTTGATATAAACTCATTTTTGGGACTCAAGTTCATGCTTAGAACATACTCATCATGCTTTGATACAAATCTGTTTTTGGTAATTCATAGAAATTTTTGATGGGGAATAAAGGTTAGTTAAGGGACACAAATCATGTTGTTTCCTTAGGTTAAGGAACATGAATGTTGTTTAATGGAACTCTATTAGGAGTTAAATTTGATTGTATTAGGGTTTAGAGTTGAAACAAACATGTTTCTGAAACTGATCAGTTTCAGAAAACATTCTATATCAGACCTGATCGGTCCACCGACCGATCAGGACTCACCCTGATCGGTCTGGTGACCGATCAGACCGATCAGATCAGGAAATTCTCTTATTGGGTCAAAAACTCCTCAGTCCGATCCCCTTTCATCAAATTGTGTCAGATTGCTGATCATATTGATACAAACAAATCTGATACAAACCAATTACAATTGGAATATACTCATCATACTTAGAACAAATATAATACTGATTCGATACAAACCCATGCTGCAATTTTTGAAATCCATTTGAACGGGTTGGTTGAATCATGTCTCTTGTTCCTTGATCTCTTGCTCCTTGATGAGGAATAATTTTCAGTCCAGAAACCCAAACCATGGTTCAAAAAATTTTCTGAAATATCGAATGTCGATGAAGTCTACACCCCTGTTATTGAATTGTTGATGCAGTCTGATCGTGAACGAATCAGAATTACAGAAATTTTTCTGAAAACTGATCGTTCATAGATAAATCAGAAATTTTTCTATATCAATCATCAGTCTGATGAAGCTGCATTACTACTGGTCATATGAAACATATACATGTTTGACCATGATGTTATTCTGTATATATTTTCATGTGTAATTCATAATTACCTTTGATCATTTTGGGGAGAGACCCTCGGTTAAGGGGAAGGTATATTTAAACTTAATAACCATACCCTTTTCGATATTTGACAAAGGGGGAGAAAATGGTTGATTAAGTTTAGGGTTCATCATTGTAGGGGGAGGATCTTGATTCCCTTATGAAAATTGAATGGACTTCAATTGATCATTAGACTTCAATTGACCATTAATACCTAAACTTAAATCGGATTGTCAAACAACAAAAAGGGGGAGATTGTTGGATGTAGTCTGGCCCAATTGTTGTTTTGGTGTTGACAACGATTTAAGTTTGGTTGAATGAATTTGGATTAAGTCCCGGTGGATCTGGGAGATCGCACGTTGGCATGGGAAAAGACCTAGTGGGACTAGGTGAAGTCTAGGTGGATCTGGGAGATCGCACGCTGGCATGGGAAAAGACCTAGTGGGACTAGGCACACCTAGTGGGACTAGGTGAAGTCTAGGTGGATCTGGGAGATCGCAGGCTGGCATGGGAAAAGACCTAGTGGGACTAGGCACACCTAGTGGGACTAAGTGAAGTCCAGGTGGATCTGGGTGATCGCACGCTAGCATGGGAAAAGACCTAGTGGGACTAGGTGAAGTCCAGGTGGATCTGGGAGATTGTACACTAGCATGAGAAAAGACCTAGTGGGACTAGGTGAAGTCCCGGTGAGTGAAGCTGGGCATAGAGTCTTGGTCCGGGGGACTGAGCACGAGTCAGAGAAGGTTGGGAGCCCGTTCTCTTGACTTAGGGTGGAATTGGAAGTCTCTGAATCGGTCTGGTGACCGATCAGGGAAGTTGGCACGAACTCCCTTGGTGGATCAGTCTGGTGACCGATCTAGAGAAGGCTGATCGGTCTGGTGACCGATCAGGGAGCGAACAGAGAACCCTTGGTTGGCTTCTGTTTGGCTCCTGATCAGTTTGGTGACCGATCAGGGAGACCTCATGATTGCTCTGGTGAACGATCAAATATCGTAAGTTCCCCCTTATGACCGATCAGGATGGATCTTGATCGGTCAGGGAGTGCCCTGATCGGTCCCCAGACCGATCAGGCCACAACCTGATCAGTCTGGTGACCGATCAGTGAGGTTTGGCCTGCGAAGGATGGGAATCCCAGCACTGTTGTGGATCGGTCTGGTGACCGATCTGGTGATCGATCTAGTGACCGATCACTAAAAGTCACGATTTCCAGTTTCACACTGTGGACCGATCAGGCTGGAGCCTGATCGGTCAGGACTATACCTGATCGGTCCGGTGACCGATCAGGGTCCTCTCTGATCGGTCTGGTGACCGATCAGTAGCTGTAACTTTAATTCGAAATCGCTGTCAGACTTCTGATCGCATCTGCATTTTCTCTGCTACCTACTGATATTATGTGATATTGTTTGATATGAATCTGCTAATCTTCTGTTGTAGTGTGTAAACTTTACAGGGATGATTCAAACAATGAAGGAGGGTCAAAGGGGGACTTTCCATCGAGCAGGTTTGGATGTTTCCTTTTCTCAGGTTTCAACGGCTTCTGAGGCACGGCTGGCGACTGACAGAGGTTCAGCTGAAGAGGTCTTCAGTGGACTGACTGCTCAGAGAAGTCAGTGGGTTCAGGCTGTGCTCAGGCGATGCTGATGGAGCCTAGCAATGAAGCAGAAGCTTAAGAGGAAGATGAGAAGCAAAGGAGCAAAGGAAGAACAATCAGGAAAACAAGCAAGTGTGGCTATGGGTTTCGCTGTTGTTGTTGTGCTCCTTTTGTAGCTTCTCTCTTGAGCTTTCTTGCTACCTTCTTGTGAGAAGTTCCTTCTTAGTCTCGTGAGCTTATCTTGTATCATATTGAGACGCTTGTGGAGAGGTTTCTCCACCGAGAAGGAGGCGTTGTTTTATCCGGGGTCACCTGGGGCTTGATCTGCCGACGATCAAGGGATCGCCCACCTCACGGTCACGCCAAGGAGTAGGGGCAAGTTATCCCCGAACCTTGTACATCCTCTTTGTTAGCGTCTTAAGCTTGTGCTTAGTTTAGGGTTTTAGTTTCTGCAACTTTGTTTCTCTGCTTTGTTCTATTTCCGCTGTTGTTGTTAACCCTAAGTGCAGAAGTTGTCAAAGAGGTGAATAATCTGTGTCTGGCTACATTCACCCCCCCTCTAGCCATCCAAGCACGACACTTCCTACTTGATATAATTTAAGTACAAGTAAGTAACAGCGTTACCCAACACAGATGTAGAATTTCAGTCGGCTCATGTGTTGTCGTTGATCATTCGATAGCGGTGGGACATAGTCGTGTCGAAGCGAGGTCACAGTAGGAAGAAGAGGAAGTAGCAAGATGAGCGTGTAAGCTTGAAAGATGTAGAGTGAATACTTGATGAGCTCTCAGTAAGACACCCTTAAAAAGGGTATCTGAGGCACCTCAGTTCCCAACTGAGGCGCCTCAGATCAAGTAAATCTGATCCCGATCCGAAGTTGTTGCTCTCACTGCTTATCCTTTGGAAGGCATCTCAGATCCCAACTGAGGCGCCTCAGATCCAAACTGAGGGGCCTCAACTCACTGAGATCTCATCTTTAGCAAAAACTATACAGAGCCACCCTCAACCACCTGAAGCACCTCCAGTCCAAACTGAGACACCTCAGGCACTATTCCTCCAAGGAAACTTTTACAGAAAAACTTCTAAAAAACCATGTTAGTCCAAAAACTAAGTATACCCTACAAAACAAGGTTAGTAAACATACAATATGGACTAAATGACTTGAATATTAAATAGATTCTGTCTTTCCAAGACCATGATCTAGTCAAAGGCCTCAACTTAGATATCCGAAATGGCTCAAAGTTGGACCGCACCTAAAGTCCCAACCGGGACTCATCCTCATCGGAATTCGCTCCTCTAGTGACTTACCTCACTTACCTGGTACAGATTTACTCAGCTCCTTAATCCACCAGGACTTTTGCCTAGTCTCCACCAACCTGGACTTTTGTCAGGACTCCACCACCCTGGACTTTTGTCAAGACTCAACCACTCTGGACTTCGGCTAGTAGTCAGCCCCTCAGGCCCAACTGGACTTTTGCCAAGACTCTACCACCTTAGACTTTTTGCCAGAACTCTACCATCTTGGACGTCGACCTGGTGTCAAGTTCCAAGCTTTTCAATCCTGCACACTCGGTAACAAGGTTAGAAAATACAAACCTAACTTTAACTTATTTCTCATTCATCAAAATTTGAGTTTAATCGTTAGTACAAATTGCATCAATAATTTTAACTAATCAAAATAATTTTGATAAATTTAAATAATTTTGAGTATGTCAATAAAAATTATTATGATATAATCGTATTCAAAATTTATGATTTGAGATTTATGAATATAGACTTTTTAGAGTTTAAGATTTTAAATTTATTTACAAGTGATTTTTATTAATTTAAATCGATTTTGATTATATTTAAATATTTTTATCAAGTTAGTAAAAATTATTTTATAATATTGATTTATGTGTAATAATTTTGATTAAAATATATTTGTAACAGTTATACAATAACTTTTACATATTATAGTATAGTAGTTAGTTGCAAGATAGCATTAAGTAAAAAATAATAGTACAGTAGTTGCTTAGTAGGTCATGATAAGTTAGAGAAGAGATATCTGTTGATACATCTTTTTCTTTTTTTAAAAAAAACATAGCGTCTAATTTAAATAATTTAGGATGTTTTTATTTTTAAACAATTTTTTATTAAATATTTTTAAAAATTATTATTTAATAAAATATTTTAATAGACAAGCTATTGTTAAGTTAGATGTGTACTATGTGGCAAAATGACAATTCGTTCGTCCTCAACGTTTTCGTTAATTTATTTCAGAATCAATACGGAGGAGGTAAATCATGGAGCTACTAGTTCAAATATTATGACTTGTGTATGAGAAGGACAGACACACTGACTTTATCAAATTTTGATTCTTAAATTTCAAGATGATAATATCCACATCTTAATCATCAGTCTATCATGTAAGAATATGATGTGTACTATATGAACTTTGATCCGGGCGAGCGGTTTTTTTTAGAAAAAGTGAGGGCCCGATCAGAGTCAACCCCGTAGGACCCGGGTCGGGATAGATCAGACCGGATCTGGCCATACTTCACGGGTCGGGTCGAAGGTGTAGGCAGCACACCCAAAGGTAGAGATTAGGGCTCGCTGACCACGGGTCGGGTGTAAGAGGTCCGACACCGGGAGGTCGGGTGCGAGAGGTCCGACACCGGGAGGTCGGGTGCAAGAGGTCCGACACCGGGAGGTCGGGTGCAAGAGGTTCGACACCGGGAGGTCGGGTGCAAGAGGTCCGACACCGGGAGGTCGGGTGCAAGAGGTCCAACACCGGGAGGTCGGGTGCCAGAGCTCTGACACCCGGAGGTCGGGTGCAAGAGGTCCGACACCGGGAGGTCGGGTGCAAGAGCTCCGACACCCGGAGGTCGGGTGCAAGAGGTCCGACACCGGGAGGTCGGGTGCAAGAGGTCCGACACTGGGAGGTCGGGTGCTCGAGGCAGGGCTCCCAGGGCCGAGCTCTCGAGACAGAGCTCTCAGGGCCGAGCTCCCAGGGCTGAGCTCTCTAGGTCGAGCCCGCAGGGCTGAGCTCCCGGGGCCGAGCCCTCGAGGCTGAGTTCCCGAAGTCGAGCACTCGAGGCCGAGCCCTCGATTCACATTCATCAGGGAGCAGAATCACAGACTGTCAGACGGTTGTGTCAGTCTCACCCCACCGTTAAGATATCCAATTACTTAACCTAATCCTTGACTAATTGTCCACGGGATGTGACAGTTCGCACGTGAGAGGACCCTATATATACCCCATATGAACTTGAGAGAAGGCTCGCTGCCATTTTTGCAACCATTCCATCATATTGAGAGCGCTGTTTCGGTCCGACCTCCCAAGCTCGGCTTGGTTAGACCGAGTCATTCGAGGGAGAACCGATCTTCGCTTGTCGACAGGATCAAATTTGGCACCGTCTGTGGGAATGTAGCCTGATCAAAAGCCGAAGATGAGTGAATCCAACTGGGTGACTGTTACTCTTTCACAGGAAGACTTGGATCTGCTGATAGAAGCTAGAGCCCGGAAATTAGCGGAGGCCCAGCTAGCAGCCACCCGACCTACCCCACCGGGCCCGGCCGAGCACACCGCTCATGTAGGCACTGAGGGAGGGGTTCAGCAGGAGGGCAGCCTTCACTTTCACCGGGTGCTATTCGGCCCAGATGAGGGAGCAGGACAATCAGATCCACATGAAGCTACCTCTAGCCATACCAGAGCTAGCAAAGGGAAGGCTCCCCTTGCTCCGTTCCCGACTGAGCGCACAGGATGCCCTTTCTCCAGCCAGGTCTTGAATGAGCCGCTACCCAAGCACTTCAGACCTCCGTCCGTTGCTGAGTACGGAGGAGCTACCGATCCAGAAGAACACCTAAAGAAGTTTGAAAATGCCTCGATGCTACATCAGTACCCAGATGGTATTAAGTGTCGAGCCTTCCTGACCACTTTGGCAGGACCAGCTCAGCGATGGTTTGACAGGCTCCCAGAAGGATCAATAAGAGACTTCGCTGATTTCAAGAGACTATTTCTACAACACTTCGCAAGTAGTAAACGACATCACAAAACCAGTTTAAACTTGTTCACCATGAAGCAGGGCCCTAAGGAGTCCCTAAAAGCCTACATCAGAAGATTCAATCAGGTGGCCTTGGACGTACCCACTGCTACGTCTGAGGTATTGGTCAGCGCCTTTGCTCAAGGTCTGCAAGAAGGCGAGTTTTTCAGGTCCTTGATCCGGAAGCCCCCAAAGGACTTTGAAAGTCTGCTGGGTAAAGCCAGCAAATATGTGGACGTCGAAGAAGCGCAAGCCGCCAGGAGGCCAGAGGTCAAGCCTACGCCCGATAACCCTCAACAACATCAAAGGAGTGTGCCCCCGGGAGGACCACTCAGGAGCCCCAGAGCTATGGGACACCGGCTAGGAGCCGAGAGGGGAGTAGTTCAGCAAGTAGCCCAGGGTTGTCTCCCGTCCAGGTGGCAGCCCTATTGTTCCTTCCATAATAGCCATACACACGATCTTCAGGACTGCTGGCAAGCCGGCAGAGGCCGAGGCCGCGCCGGTCGAGGCAGCCCGAGAGGAGCTCACCAAGGAGGTGGCCGAGGCCGAGGAAGAGCATCGCCTAACCAGCCCGAGCTCCGGGACTGACCCGCCGCCCCTATAGCCCGACGGTTATTCCCGACTCCAGGTTCGCCCGAGCCGGAAAACGCCAACGAGGAACAGGCCAATCAGCAAAACTCTGTGCATGGGTCCATCAACGTCATCTCGGGCGGGCCTACCTACGGAGATTCCAACAGAGCTCGTAAGTCGCAGGCCCGACGCCTGGACATTTATCAAGTGGGCTGCAGTTCTGCCCAAGCTCAGGGACCCCAGATTAGCTTTGGTCCCGCCGACCTACAAGGAATAGAAGTACCGCATGATGATGCCCTGGTCATCACGGCGGTCATAGCCAACTATCAGATCCATCGTACCATAGTGGATTCAGGCAGCTCAGTGAACATCTTATATTTGAAGGCGTTTGAGCAACTACAGATTGAAATGACCGAGCTGCAGCCCATGGCCACGCCCTTATTTGGATTCACAGGGATTGAGGTTCATCCGCTGGGGCAGATCAAGCTGGCCATATCACTTGGCGAGGAACCTTTAAGAAGGACCAGGTGGTCTACCTTCTTGATAGTGGACGCCCCTTCAGCTTACAATGCTATCCTGGGCCGACCGACCCTGAATGAGTTCCGGGCAGTGATGTCCACTTTCTATCTGAAGGTCAAATTTCCAGTAGGAGATCAGGTCGGTGAAGCCAGAGGAGATCAGAAGGTCGCCCGCCGATGCTATGTGAATGATGTCCGAGTAGAGGTAAGCAAGACCTTCCGACCTGCGCCGGCCAACTGTAACATGGTACAGACCTCTCCGCCTTCCCCCTGGGCCGAGTTGATGGAGGAAGAGGAAGAGGTCCAACTCTTGCCCGATCAAGAAGAAACTAAAGTGAAGATAGCTCCGGGACTATCGCCCGACCTCAGACAGCAGTTGATAGAATGTCTGACTCAGAACCGAGATGTATTCGCCTGGTTCCAACAAGATCTTAAAGGGGTCAGACCAGAGGTAATGGAGCACAAGTTGCACGTGTACCCTGACGCCCGACCCGTGAAGCAAAAGAAAAGAGATTTCAGCCCTGAACAGAATAAGATCATTCAGGCAGAGGTGGAGAGACTGCTGGGAGCTGGGCACATCCGAGAAGTCCAATTCCCGGCCTGGCTGGCCAATGTGGTGCTGGTCTCCAAGCCGGGTGACAAATGGAGGGTCTGTATCGACTTTAGAGACCTCAATAAAGCTTGCCCCAAAGACTGCTACCCGCTCCCCCGAATAGATCAGATGGTGGACTCTATAGCCGGGAGTGAGCTCATCTGCATGCTCGACGCCTATCAGGGATATCACCAAGTCCCATTATGCCTGGGTGACTAGGAGAAGGTCAGTTTTGTCACTGCCGAAGGTACTTATTGCTACACAGTTATGCCCTTCGGACTCAAGAACGCCGGGGCAACTTACCAGAGGCTGATGAATAAGGTTTTTAAAGAGCAGCTTGGCAGAAACGTGGCGGTGTACGTCGATGACATCCTCATCAAGTCAACCCGGGCTGCCGACCTCATAGCAGATGTGCGAGAAACTTGTTGCACCCTGCGGAGGTATGGCCTCAAACTCAATCCTACGAAATGTCTGTTCGGAGCCAAGAGCGGGAAATTCCTGGGCTACATCCTGACTGAGCGAGGAATAGAAGTCAATCCAGGCAAAGTGAAAGCTCTGTTAGACATGCCACCGCCCAAAAACCTAAGGGAAGTTCAGCGCCTGACCGGGAGGATCACGGCCTTATCCCGGTTCATCTCCAGGTCGGCCAACAGAAGTCTGCCATTTTTCAAGATCCTACGCAAGGCCTCCAAGTTCCAGTGGGATGCCGAGTATGACCGAGCTTTCGAAGAATTGAAGGCATACTTGGTCAGTCTGCCAATATTAGCCAAACCCGAGGAAGGAGAGCCCTTGTACGTTTACTTATCTGCTACTGAGGAAGCTGCGAGTGCTGTGCTTGTAACCCAGAAAGAGACCGAGCAGCAGCCGGTCTATTTCTTTGGGCACTTATTTAAAGAAGCCGAGTGTAAGTATACTACACTCGAGAAATTAGCTTATGTCCTTGTGTTGATGGCTCGGCAATTGCGACCCTATTTCCTGGCTCATCCTATCCGAGTGCTGACCAATAGCACACTCGGGAAGGTCTTGATCAACCCTGAAATCTCAGGTCGGATGGTCAAATGGACTACTGAATTGAGCGAATATGATATTCAGTATCAGCCCAGAACTGCAATCAAAGCTCAGGCCTTAGCAGATTTCTTAAGCGAACTTCATGAAGAGGAAGAGGAGGAGGTCTGGAAAATATATGTGGACGAGTCAGCCACCCGGGCAGGGAGTGGCGTTGGGATCTTATTTATGTCTCCCAAGGGAGACCCCATCCATTTGGCCGTGCGCCTGGAGTACCACGCTACCAATAACCAGGCTGAATACGAAGCCCTCTTAGCAGGCCTCCAAGCAGCCAGACAGGTCGGGGCCACTCGGGTCATCCTGCATTCTGATTCTCAATTAGTGACTCAACAGGTGGCCGGGCGATTTGAAGTGAATGACGAGAAGTTACAAGCTTACGTAGAGGCCTATCAACAATTGCAAGCAGAATTTCAAGAAGTTCAGATTACGCAGATCCCCCGAGGGGACAATGCCAAGGCGGATGAGTTAGCCCGGCTGGCCAGTTCTGTCCGTCCGTGGGTCTTCCCCAAACCTTCACCCCAAGTCATGCTGGTGGCTCAGGTCGAGAGGGCAGCGGAAATGGAGATAGAAGGGGATTGGAGAGCTCCATTCATTGCCTACCTGAAGGAGGGAACTCTTCCAGGCAGCCCCGAGCAAGCTCGAATACTGAAGATCAGAGCAGCCTGGTTCACCCTGATAGGGGACGCATTGTACAAGCGGGCTTTTTCCCGACCTCTAGCCAGGTGCCTCGGAAAAGAAGATGCGGAGTATGTACTTAGAGAAGTGCATTTAGGGTGCTGTGGAAATCATTCAGGGGGTCGGTCCATGGCTCGGAAGGTCCTGCTGGCCGGTTACTTTTGGCCGACCCTTCAGAAGGATGCAGAGAGGATGGCTCTTTCCTGTCTTTCTTGTCAAAAGTATCAGAATATGTCTCACCGACCGGTCGAGATGCTGCGAGCGTCCGTTGCATCATGTCCCTTTGATCAGTGGGGCATGGATATAGTGGGACCCTTCCCCAGGGCAGCAGGCCAGAAGCAATTCTTGTTGGTAGCAGTAGACTATTTCTCCAAGTGGGTCGAAGCAGAAGCTCTGGCCCGGATCATCGAACAAGCTGTGAAGAAATTCCTTTGGCAGAACATTTTGTGCCGGTATGGCATACCTCACAAGCTGGTGTCAGACAATGGTCGGCAGTTTCAGGGTCGGATTATTAGAAATTGGTGCAAGGAGTTTGGGATCAAACAGGCCTTCACTTCCGTGGCATACCCCCAGAGCAATGGTCAGGCCGAAGTGGCCAATAGAGAGATTCTGAAAGGGCTCAAAGTTAAGCTGGATCAGGTCGGCGGATCCTGGGTAGACGAGTTACCTGGAGTCCTGTGGGCCCTTCGCACCACGCCCAAAGAGGGGTCGGGGTGCACTCCCTTCCAGCTGGTCTATGGCAGTGAAGCAGTAGTCCCCATGGAGGTCGGCTGTGAGTCTGACCGGAGACATTTATATGGAGAAGACAATGCTGAGAAGAGACAAGCTGAGCTAGATCTGATTGAGGAAGTCCGAGCTAAGGCTACCGTACGCATGGCCGCTTACCAGCAGAGGATGCGGAACCGATACAACCAGAAAGTTATACCCCGACACTTCCAAGTAGGGGACAAGGTATGGAAAAGAGTCAAGCCCGTTGGAGAAGTAGGCAAACTAGAGCCCCCATGGAGTGGCCCATTTCTAATGGTCGAGGCACTGGGATCGGGAGCATACTATCTGCAAGATGCTCAAGGGAAGCGGCTAGGGCGACCCTGGAGCGCAGTGCATTTGAAATTGTACCGTGAGGAGAGGGGAGAGGAATGATTCTTGTAACTGTACTCAGAAGAAAGGATAACAAAAACTCTAACTCTCCGGAAAAAATCGTCCCTGAAAGTTATAAGTGAGCTTACCCTCACGCACCCACCGGACCTGGCGCCGACCGGGCGTGGCATTCCACGTTCGGTCGGGCCCGGTCGGCCGTGGCGGTCCACGCTCGACCAGGGTAAGTCGGACGGTGTCCAGACTCTTGCTAAGGCAAGTTATAAGTGAGCTTGCTCTCACGCACCCACCGGACCCGACGCCGATCGGGCGTGGCGTTCCACGTTCGGTCGGGCCCGGTCGGGCGTGGCGGTCCACGCTCGACCTGAGGTAAGTCGGACGGTGTCCAGACTCTTGCTAAGGCAAGTTATAAGTGAGCTGGCTCTCACGCACCCACCGGACCCGGCGCCGATCGGGCGTGGCGTTCCACGTTCGGTCGGGCCCGTCGGGCGTGGCGGTCCACGCTCGACCAGGGTAAGTCGGACGGTGTCCAGACTCTTGCTAAGGCAAGTTATAAGTGAGATTGCTCTCACGCACCCACCGGACCTGGCGCCGGTCGGGCGTGGCATTCCACGTTCGGTCGGGCCCGGTCGGGCGTGGCGGTCCACGCTCGACCAGGGTAAGTCGGACGGTGTCCAGACTCTTGCTAAGGCAAGTTATAAGTGAGATTGCTCTCACGCACCCACCGGACCCGGCGCCGATCAGGCGTGGCATCCCACGTTTGGTTGGGCCCGGTCGGGCGTGGCGGTCCACGCTTGACCCGAGGTAAGTCGGACGGTGTCCAGACTCTTGCTCAGGGGAAGTATGAAGTGACATCTTACCACAATATCCGCTGTCGAGGCGTGGCCCCCCACGTCCTGATAAACAGCATGTCCGCTTAGACAAGGTGAATCTGGACGAACCAAAACACACTGAATAACTTGGCCTTGTTGATAAGGTTAACTCGAAGGGAACTAAACTCGTCACCGAGTCAAGATGCCGACCCGACCTAGCGGAATCGCCGAGTCAGGGTACCAACCCGACCGAGCAAAATCGATGAGTCAGGGTGCCGACCCGACCGAGCAAAATCGCTGAGTCAGGGTGCCGACCCGACCGAGCAAAAGCGCTGAGTCAGGGTGCCGACCCGACCGAGCAAAATCGCTGAGTCAGGGTGTCGACCCGACCAAGCAGAATCGCCGAGTCAGGGTATCCACCCGACCGAATGAAATCATCAAGTCGGATCATGCGCCCGACCGACCTTCATTGCTGAGTTAGGATATGGACCCGACCAAGCCACAATCTCAAGTTTGGGAAAGGGTCAGGTTGGAAGACTAATAACATGAGTCGCCCGAGCGCCTGACACTTAGCCAAATTTTCGAGTTGGCCAAAAAGGTCAAGCTAAAGAGAACAGGATGAACATCCCAAATAACTGATTGTAGAGTGAGGGATCAAGACAAAATAGTGAAAAGAGAATACTCAGATCCGAGAAAGACCTAATTAAGCAACGCAGCCGAGACGGGACGTCAACCCGACCTAACGACACCCCCGAGGTAGGGGACCAACCTGACCTCATGATATTCTTGGGCTCGGACGTCAGCTCAGTCGAATATCTGACCGAGTAGATGTCTCTGGCCTTCGCCACTTAGCGAAAGCTCCCTACCCGACCTGAAGGAGTCTGCCTTACGATAATGACCTAAGTAACCCGGGCGACCCGTACTTTGTAAAATTTGGAGGAATAACTCATAATACCGACCTTCAACAAACAGAGCGAACGCATCAAATAAGCAGCACTTAGCAAAAAACCCATGCGTCGCAAATAGTTGAGCGAAATAAAGAAAGAGAAAAATCTACAGAAATGGGTTCAGGCACGGGGCCATCACAAAATTGAGCCTTAAAGGCCAAGTCAGGAAGTCAAGTGTCATTACAAAAATTTTTGGAACTTAAAGATGGAGAGGAAGCAGACTGAACAGTAGCTCGGGCGAAGGGAGGTCGGGCCCACGAAGCTAAGTAAATTTTGGGAAGGCATCGGGGGGAGCGCGGCCTTGATTAGGGAAGCTTCACCACGTTGGGAAGCAGGTCAACCGGGAGATGGCCGGCCTCCGTGAGCTGTTGTATTGCGCCTTCTGCCCCATGCCTCAGCATGCCTGCAATCTTCTTGGTCACCTGCTGCCGAAAGGGCTGAGATTGAACATAGGCTAATCTGGCTTGTTCTATCCGAGCCAGTTCCCCAGCTTTGAAATCGGCTAGTTCTTTCTGCAAGCGGACCACCTCGGCATCTCGCTCTTTAAGTTGGGCATCCTTGGCTGTCAGGCCTGCCTCCGTGCTTACCAGTTGGGCTTCCAAAGCCTGAAAGGCCTCTTGCTGAGCCTGGAGCTCGGTCGCCTTTCCCTTCAAGGCTGCGAGTTCCATTTCTTTGTTTTGGAGGGCCTGCTGGTGAATGGCGGATGCCTCCCGCAGTTGTTGCTGTAAGTCGCGGACCTCAATGATTTTTCTGTCCAGGTCAGAACGAGCCCGAGCTTCGAGAGTAAGGGCAGTTTTCTTCGTGGCCTCAGCGGCCTCCAGCCGAGTGCCGAGCTGATCCATTTCACGGGCTGAGGTCGCCAATACCTCGTGTGCTCGCTCCAGGCGGATATCACCCTCCGCCAGCTGCATCCGTAAAGCAGTTATCTCGTCGCGAAGTCGGGCTGACCCTCGACACTCGGGGGGAGAGCACACCGAGCTAGTTGTTGCTCTAAATCCTCTATCTTATGTTCAGCCGCCCGGCGTTGCCTGACACTCGTGACTAGGGCTTTAGTGACTGCTTGGCCCCCGACCCACAGCTGCGCGAGAACAAACAATGTCAGAAGAAAGTGAAGAGGGCGGGGGATAGGAGAAGGTATACCTTGACCATGTCCATGGCGAAGTTGTCGGCTAGGCTGAAAGGACTTCGTCCTTCAGCCAACTCCAGGCCTTGGTCCCAAGCCGCGGAGAGATGACCATGCAGGTTAAGTGGCTGGGGCTCGACCATGCGAAGGAGGGAAGTTTCAGAGGGAAGTTGCACCTCCACTAGAGCTCGGGGAAGGTCGTGCATGGCCAGGAGAGAGGCGGCCGCCTCTTCACTCACCGTATCAACAACGTCCTCTGGAGGAGTGGGGACCGAGCCGGTGACTAAGCCCATCGGTCGGGGTGTGCTCAGCCGGGGCAAAGGGACCTCGGGCAAAGCAGTGCTGGAAGATGGGGCTGAGATTCCCGGGTGAGGAGAGGCCGAGCGGGAAGTTGACAGCCGAATCCTGACTCGACTGGGCAAGGGAGCGGGCAGCTCCAGCGCCCTCTCAGGTTGACCCTGAGTCGCGGGAGTGCTGGAGGAAGCAGCTTCACGAGGCCGTTTCTTCTTTTTGGATGCGCGGGAAGAGGACGGACCCGGGATAACCGTCTGCCTCTCGGCCTCCACGCGGACCTCTGGGGGTCTGTCGCAACGCTTTGGCCTAACACTTCCAATTCCGGATCGCTATCCGCCCTGCCCGGTTGCTCGGGAGCTGGCGCCGACCCCACGGGAGGCACATTTCAGAGGGCCAGCAATTCAGCTGCCCGAGTGTTTAACGCTTCGTCCTCCAGGGCTAGCTCTTCATCGAGGAGGGCGTCCATCAGGGCCTGAGCTGCAAGTCAGAAAAAGTTTTAGTTAGCATTAAAAAAGTCATAAATAAAAAGGGGAGTTTACCATAGGTGCCGGGTAGTCTGGCAGGGATCTGACTCAGCCGACAGATATAAAGCCCGGCCTCGCTCAGCAGTTTGCCGACATGAACATGACGTCCTCCGATTTTAGAAAAGGCCGATCGAAAGCCGGGGTCGGCACGATACCTTCGAGGAGCGACAGGGTGGTCAGGTAATGCCTCTAGCCAGTTAAGTGGCCAGGACGCGACCGGGGTGGTGCTTATGTAAAAAAAAGTGAGCTTTCCATCCCTTGTTCGAAGAAGGAACCTTGTCTAGAAAGGCTGTGTTAACCCTGGCCTGAAAAAAGAAACAGCCGAGCTCTTGCATTTTAAGGGAAAAGAAGAGATGGAAGATCCTAGGATTAAGAGGGACTCGGAAGGATTCAAAGATGACCACCGTGCCACACAGGATCCGAATCGAGTTCGGGGCTAGTTGGGAGAGGGACACCTGAAAATACCGACAGATCTCTACAATAAAGGGATGCAAAGGGAATCGCAGGCCGGCTAGAAGGTGATCCTTAAAAACGGTAAAGTAGTTCACCGGGGCTTGATTAGGTCGACCGTCTCGTGAGGGGAGAATAAAAAGGTGATCTTCTGGAATGCGATAGTCTATGCGAAGGGTTTCTAAGGAACCCAGGCTTAAGGTCGAGCGAACAGTGGTATACCACGGCTCGGGTGCAGAAGATGAGCCGGCCATATAGTCGGACTCAGGAATT
The DNA here is from genome assembly GCA_024364735.1 of Boesenbergia rotunda. NCBI lineage: Eukaryota > Viridiplantae > Streptophyta > Magnoliopsida > Zingiberales > Zingiberaceae > Boesenbergia > Boesenbergia rotunda. The sequence continues at coordinate 237,878 of JAGFNQ010007055.1, read as the reverse complement.
AATAGAAGAGATTTGGGCAAGGAGAAGAGTACCTAACGTTGGGGGTCGGGATAAAACACTGATCGCCGGAAGCACTGTTCGTCGGAATTCACGAAAGTCAGGCAGCGGAGGTCGGACAGAGACGAAAAGAGAAGCGAGAGGCAAAGTAAGGAGTGAAATGAGGGGATCAGCCTATTTATACTACCGGCTAGGCAACAATGACCGTCGGATGGAGAGGAGGAGAATGGCGGGCTCCGGTCTCCATCGTCCGATCCGCGCGATTCCCCACGCCCCGAAGCTTCTCGCGAACGCCACACGAAGCCGCGCCAATGACGCCTCGATACCGGAGGCATCCATTCAGTAGCTGACACGTGGTCAGGCATTGATGAATAACTGAGCGGAAGGTCGGGCGCATTGGAGACTAACTCGGAGTAGAAAGAACGCGCGGGAAAGCGGAAAGGAAGTCAGGCCGACCGGGCCGGGAGCCTAGTCAGTCGGACTTGACGCCTCCTTCGACTAGACTTGGAGGGGAGGCTTGTGATCCGGGCGAGCGGTTTTTTATCAGGGATGAGAGCCCGGTCGGAGAAAACCCGGTTCAACCCGGCTCAAGGATAACAGAGGTCGGGGCGGGCAGAAACTCAAGTCGGAATCAAGTTCACCCTGGGCCATGCTCTTGAGGCTGACCTCCCGAGGTCGAGCGATCGAGGCTGAGCTCTCGAGGCTGATCTCCCGAGGTCAAGCGATCGGGGCTGAGCTCTCGAGGCTGACCTCCCGAGGTCGAGCGATCGAGGCTGAGCTCTCGAGGCTGATCTCCCGAGGTCGAGCGATCGAGGCTGAGCTCTCGAGGCTGACCTCCCGAGGTCGAGCGGTAGAGGCCGGGCTCCCGAGGCTGACCTCCCGAGGTCGAGCGATCGAGGCTGGCCTCCCGAGGTCGAGCGATCGAGGCTGAGCTCTCGAGGCTGGCCTCCCGAGGTCGAGCGATCGAGGCTGAGCTCTCGAGGCTGACCTCCCGAGGTCGAGCGATAGAGGCTGAGCTCTCGAGGCTGACCTCCCGAGGTCGAGCGATAGAGGCCGGGCTCCCGAGGCTGACCTCCCGAGATTGAACGATCGAGGCTGAGCTCTCGAGGCTGACCTCCCGAGGTCGAGCGATAGAGGCCGGGCTCCCGAGGCTGACCTCCCGAGATTGAACGGTCGAGGTCGAGTCCTTGAGTCTCATCCCTCGAAAGGCCCCGTCAAAACTCTCCGTTAAGAGACGTCATCATCATCTGACGTGGCCGCCCAACGTTAATTAGGGGTAGGATCACAGGATGGCAGACTGCTGTGTCAGTCTCACTCCGCCGCTAAGACAGCCACTTGCTTAGCCTAATCCCTGACTAATCTCTAATGAGATGTGACATCCCGCACGAGTGAGACCTTTCTCCTTCCCCTATATAAACCCCCCCCCCCCCCCCCCCCCCCCCCCCCCCTTGGGCTCCAAAAGGGGGATCGCTGCCATTGGCAACCACACCATTACATTGAGAGCTCTGTTTCGGTCCGACCTCCCAAGCTACAGCAGACCGAGTCGGCTTGGTTAGACCAACTCATTCGGGGGAAGAACCGATCTTCGCTTGTCGACAGGATCAATATCTTTATTTTCTTATTAATTATTAATTATTATTTTTCCTAAATCAATTCATTTATATCAAATTTTAATTGTTTTAAATTCTTATCCTCCTATGTATATATATATATATATATATATATATATTGGATATTTTACATTATCAAACAAGCTTGAGCAACATAAAGTTTTACTTGACTTGATTACAACCCTACCTACTTGGTTTAAATTATACTGATGCTCTCGTATTATTGGGCTCTTATAGGGAACAAAAACATTTTCATTTACGGTCGAACTCACTTATGGATACAAATGATGAGTTTTTATCATACTCACTCATGGATACAAATGATGAGTTTTTATCATTTTACTTTGTACTCTGCACTGTCAAGTGAAATTTAATGTTATTTATGATGATAGGTAAAAAGTCATCATGTCGAATTTGAGTTAATCATTTTACAGAAAAGAGGATGAATACGCTCTCCTTTTTAGCTCTTATATGTATCTGTTACGAGCATTTCATATTTTCATCTTTGTGTTTGCTTTATATGCTCCTCTTGTTTATGTACCATCCATTGCATAACTATTAATTATCTTATTATCTATGCCTAGAAGAAGTTCACATGTTTTAATGATGTGCATAAATATGTTTTTTATCCTCATTCTGTCCATTGTTTTACAGGTTTTCCATGGTCAAGTGAAGCAAGGTGAAATCACAGCAACTCCACAACCTCCAGCTCCACGACCGAAGGTGCGAGCAAGGCGTGGTCAAGCCACAGACCCTCATAGCATTGCTTAATGTTTGGTCCTCCTGCATAGTGCATCTGATATCTACCTCTTCCTATTGGCTGATCTGTGATAATAAACTCAGACTTGCCTCTAAAATAGTTACACACTATGAGGATTTTAGTTAATTCATGATTATCTTGACTCAGATCTGTTTTTGTACAACAGAGTCCATGCTATTTCTGCCCACTAAGCAGTAATTATTATTAATATTAGAATTTCTCATGGTTTTCATATGTTGCTACTATTTGGACTAGGTGTTTAATTAGCTTGGTTTGTCTAATATGTTTTCTGGTGTTTGGGTTTGAGAATAAATTGCTGAAAGTAACTTCATATTCAAGATGATTTCTAGCCTCATGTTTAATGGATACTATATCAGCATAAATACAAATAAGTTCATCACCTCAGGCTCAGTGTATTATCTTTTTTATTGAACAGATATTATGTTTTTAATATATGTAAAAAGATAAAGAATAAAGGTTTAATAAGCATTGCCTCTTATTTTGTGGTTGCAGCAACGGAGAGAACGAATAGCAGAAAGGCTAAGAGCTTTGCAAGAATTGGTTCCCAACACAAATAAGGTCAACATTGAAATCTCTGATTCTCTTATATTTGATGCACACTTTGTTACAATAAAAATACAAATCAGTTCGTCATGCAATCTCAGAAAGTAGAGTACTTCTAAATTAAATTGAGTTGTTTGCATGAAGATTAATATAGTTTATTTTCTATAGAATGTCATCTTTCAGAGGGGAACATCACTATGATGTTTTACCATCTGTTTGTTTTCATGCTTTATCTGAATATTGTCTATTTGCCCTGCAATTTATATGCTGAAATTGATTCCGTTTTAATTGTTCCATAGTTCCACTGTCTTGTTAGGTGTCATAATTACACACAGTTTTTTTTTTTGGCTGAAAGGAAAGTGTCAGTTCACTGTCTTTGTTGAGATTGCTTTAAGTTGAAAATAATTTTTTTCTTTTCTAGTTAAATATATTGTATAAATGACTTTCTGTACAAAAAGGGGTTTCGGCATCTAACTTTTGGCAAAAGATAATGTAGTGATCCACTTAGTCTGTTTTGAAAAGTCTGACCATGACAATTGTGAACACCTGATTCCTTGTCTATGTACTAAAAGTTTACTTACTATCATATGCTGACTGATAGAGCAGCAATGCTTGATGAGATTCTAGACTATGTTAAATTTTTGAGGCTTCAAGTGAAGGTAAATATCTATCATTCCCCATAAAATTAATCCTTCTAGTTGGTTTTATGAAATAATATACCGTGCTTTCCCTTGAGAAAGATTCTTAGACAATTACCTTACGCTCCCTTTTCTTCTAGATTTGTGTACTGGCTATTACTTTTGTCCTTCTGAAATAACAAAATTAAGTGTGCTCTTGTGGTTCCAATTGTTGCATGCATTGTTGAGATTTAGGGGCATTTAACAATGCATGGTACTTTGGTATCTCGTATTCATCTAAGATCCAAAGAAGAAACACAATGGAGATGGACTGCTATGTTTTTTTCCCTAAATTGATAATTAACATAGAGATCTTGGCATTCATCACTTGATGAAGATTTAGACTCTATTCCATGGTTACTGATAAGCACCGATGTTTTTCTGGTTTGTGTCTTGGTGAAGGTTATGGCCATTTTAAACGATTTATACTGGGCATATCTTACTCAATCTAGGCACCTTTACACAGGAATGCATTTCTGGAGTACTTCTAATATTAGGAAGCAACTCTCTCTCCTAAATAGCAAGTGGAACAAGTTATATTTTTTATTCACTACATCTTTGTTTTATTTTCATACGCTTGAACTCTGAGTTGCCTCATGATAACTCGTGTTCCTATAATTACATTCAGAATCATTCTTTTAATATATTGATGGTTTATCCACTGAATCAGGTTCTAAGCATGAGCAGACTAGGTGGTGCTGGTGCTGTTGCACAGATGGTAGCTGAAATTCCTGTGCCGGTGGAGGTAAAGTTTCTTGGTAAATTATAGCATGTGGGATAGGGCACGCAAGGACGTCTACTGTTGCTCTACTGATAGCCTGAATTTTTATTTCAAATAACTAAGGCTTACTTGCAATTCATATGCTAAATAATATGTTGCATGTGCCAAGGTGGCTAACATTAGTAAGACATTTTAACATAATACTAATTTTTGTGCAAAACATCTCTTTCAAGTGCTAATGTCTATATTCTTTTTCAACCATAACTAAAGCACGAGTATCCCTTCAATTTTAGTTGAAATGAGTTTGAAAAATGCTCAATGTAGATGAACAAACTTTATTTACTAGAAACAATTAGAAGTACCATCTATAGACCATAATGAAAATAACTGTTTATGGTGTGTGGTAAGGCACCTGACTCAATCTGATGGTGCAATTTCTTTGTAACGTTAAACAATGGTAAGCCATACTCTTACAGCAGGTTTAACAATGGTTCTTTCCTCGTGAGTGCTAAATGGTGGAGTTTTGTAGTTGTCAAGAAGTGATTGGAATCACTGCATCCAATCACTTCAAATCCATGACTTTCAAGTTAATTTAAGCAACATGAAGAATGACTTTGTTTGTGCTTCATGAATTGACTTTAATGGTCTGCGTACCCAAGCATCTGTTTCCTTTGAATTTTCTCATACATATAAATTTGTTGGAGAATTCTCTTTGAAGTTTTCAGCTTCTGACTTAACTTCAAAGCACTTTAGTGACAACTGTAATTGGATATCTTTTCATATATGTTTCTCCAAATTTGGTGTGAAGTACTTCCTAATCATAATGTTCTCACACCATATTTGTTTTCTAAAGGTTTCTTAATATTTTCTAAACATTCATTATGACCTCTTGAATCTCAGTTTTTCACGTTTAGTTCATCTTCTAGGAATCAATTTCATGCAATTCCATGGATTTATTCATATTTCTATATGCTAGCATAGTGAATTTGCTGTTTAAGGGGGAAACTAGCAATGACGGCAGCAGACAACATATATGGGAGAAATGGTCAACCGATGGTACAGAAAGGCAAGTCGCGAAGCTCATGGAAGAAGATATTGGAGCTGCAATGCAATTCCTGCAGTCCAAAGCCCTCTGCATGATGCCAATCTCACTCGCCATGGCTATCTACGATACCCAACACCAATATGAATCCAAGACAGTCAAGTCAGAACTAAATACTTCTACATAAGCTGATATACTTCATAGCTAGCTAATCCATATCTCCATCAGCGTCTCCAAAGCAATCCAACCCCACACACCTAAAAGTTCCTGTATGTCTTGCGACTGCTAGAAGACGTTCACATCTGGTATGCTCACCCTACATTTTGTCAAAAGTGTATTGTTGCAACTCTACACAGTTACATATGCTTTTATTCGTTTTTGAATGGCAGAGGCTACCAGATAGATCTCCCCGGCTGTCTGCCTAGTTTAGTGGGGTACTGTAATGCTCTAATTGGATACTTTTGGGGGTCGGTGTGCTGATCAAAAGCTAAATTGATAGTGTTTGGATTTACACGCTTTGCATAAGAATTGAAAGCGAGTTGGCAAGGTCATTCATCATGATGATTGTGATCTCATATGTATTTCTTAAAGGTTGTATTTCTTCCTGCTCTCTTGTGCTTGTCATTGTCGTGCATTTGCTTTTGAAGCAAGTTACTCATCAAATCGACCTTTGCCTCAGCTTTTGGCCTTGTCCTATTAATTGTTTCATCAAACTTTCTGCATCTTCCGTTTTCATAGGAGTCTGCTTCGCCATCTTCCTTGCATTAGATCTGACGGTGGTTTGAAATTGACTGTTCCATAACAATTTAATATTATTATTTTTTAATATATGGAACTACCGTTCCGCTCCACGATTGAAGGCACCTTTAATGATTGGAGGTGCCTCCACGCGACAAGATTGAAGGCGCCTCCAATGATTGTTGGTGCGTAGCTCATCCATTGGAGTTATCTTCACTCGTTAGTAGTTTTTTTTAAGAGATTAGATAATAATGAATTTAAGTCAATTAAAATTTTCTTCTAAATTTTAATATTTTCTTTTAATTATAATATTTAAGATAATAATTTTTAAATATTCACGGAGTATATTATATGTATTTAATATTTAAAATTTTAAAATTTAAGAATTAAATTATAGTATATTTAAACAAATAAGATTTTTTTTAAGGCTCAGTTTTTACTCTTGAATTATAGTGTTTCAATAAAAAATTTTAGATGCTATGAGATATTAAAATTTATATGTAAAAAAAATTGAATTTTAAATAAATAATAAATAAATAGAGGCATCATAAATATGGGAGGCGCCTTGATTTATTATATATATATATATATATATATATATATATATATATATATATATATATATATATATATATATTTTTGTATTTTACAAATGTCAAGATCCAAATTAGATCATTTTTCATTTAATAGTAGTAGCGATCATGCACATTGGTTGCTTCTATAATATAATATATGAATACATATAAATTTTGAAAAGTAAATATTTATTATCAACCAAAATTAATTATTCATTTCAATCGCTAAAATTTATAAAATTATTTAAAAATCTGCTATTTGATTCGATAGTCTTCTATATTTCATTTTATAACTTTACGTAAAGACGTGTTATTTAATTTTTACTTTCTAAATTTTAATTTTGTTTTATTTGAATAATTATTATTTGAATTTTAAAATTACTGTTCGAATTTTTAGGATTTACATTTTTATGACGAAAATTTATTTAGTTAAAATTTAAATTTAAATTTAAAATTTTTAAAACATAATTTCAAATTATTTTTTAATTTAATTTTCTAATATTTTAATTGTTATTAATATTTGAATTTTTATTTTTAAGTTTTATAATTATAGTTTTATTTTTTGAATTTGTATGGTTAAGATTTGTGATTTTATTTTCTAAATTTTTAAAATTTAAAAAATAAGAAATTGAAATTATTAATAAATATTAAAATTATTTTTGGTTTGAAAAGAAAACAAAAAATCAATTTCGGATTTCTTGGAATCAATTGAGAATTGAGTATTAAAAAATTTAAATTCTTAAATAAATAATAAGTGATAGGGTTGAGTACCCCGTGGTTGATACGTGGATTGAAGAAGCTATGTGCAAGATCTACTAAGTCGAGACAACTCGCTTCACGTGGTGCCTGAGACCTCCTTTTCGGGAAGGTGGGTCCCTGAGAACACCATGAGTGGGCATACCCTAGAGACCGATCCGGAAAGACGCATGCCCAAGATCACCTCGCGAGGTCAGGTACCCGAGACTACGTCGAGAAGTACACACCCAAGACCGCCCCCCCCCCCCCCCCCCGCGCCAAAAGAGCCCGATCGAGATCACCTCGGGGTAGCGGTGCCCAAGGAACACTCGGCCTCACGTAACAATCCCCCTTTCTTCGGATCTACGGATAAGCACCGCCTACAATCACGGGATGATCATGGCCCGTAAGACGCAATCATTAACACCTTCATTATCGCAATGGATCAGATTTAATGACGGCTATGACCGTTACAAAGGTTATCCGGTAACCGAAGATAGAGGAGACGTGGCGAGGATCGTGGAGACACGTGTGACCGCCGTCTCAGGTATAAAAGGTATTCCAACCCCTCCGATAAAGGGCTTAGACACTCTCTATCTTGCACATCTCCTTACTTTCTTCCATCTCCTATACTGAGGCACTGACTTTAGTATTGGAGTGGGCTCCGTCGAACAACCTCCAGCGTATTCTCATTAACGCTCATGTTGATCTTGCAGGGTGGGAGTTCTTCCTCTAGCATCAGTATCCATGGGAGCTGGACCTTGATGATTAACCGTCGATGTCGATTTTTTCCGAAATAATAAGATATTATTTTAACAACTAAATGTCTATTTTATTTAAAAGATTGACACCATAGAAAGTAAAATTTCTTTTATTATAATAGTGATTAATCAAGTTGACCAACTTGTATGATCAATTCGACTGTATAAAATTTCTTATCTATAGTCAAGATAAATTAGAAAGTGCTCATGATAAATACTCTAAAAGTTATACGTCTTATAATTACACACTACATTTGAAAAAAAAAAGTTATATAAAATTTATGGTAGTTAAAAATTAAATCGTAAATATTTAAAAAATAATTAATTACACTTCTATGCATCCTAAAAAAAAAAATGATGAACCAGGCAGCAGACAAATTGAACCTGGGGTGACCAGCCCGGCCCCACGGAAATTTCCCACCGGTCACCAGGGTAAATCGGGAAGCGCTCGCGGTAACTAATCTAGAAGAATATTGCTATTATCATCATCATCATCAAAAATAGAAATTCAACTTATTAAATATTTCACTAAAATTAAAAGAAAACATAAAATAATTCTTAATTTTTTATTTGAAATTTGATGATCCTCGTGTATTATCGTTCCTTCATTCTTTTAATCAAAACTATATTTTTGAGTCTTAAATTACGTCTGCTACAACATTAGCAGAATAAAAAGAAGAATACTTTTTAAATAAAATTAACATATCATGATACATAATTAATATTTTATATTTTAAAAAAATACAACTAAATAAAATATCAATAATGTAATAAAAATATCTTTTCCATTTTCATTTTCTAATCTCTTAGATATAAATTCATTCATACCATATTTATTTAAAATTAAAATTATATTACGAAAAATTCATTATAATTAAATTAAATCAGTGATTTGAATCGACTATTCACAGTAAAAATTGGGGAATAGTAATCCATCTGTTCCTAAGTAGAGATAAAATCCACCACCCTAATTGTCATTCACCGACCGTCGAAAGACAGATGATTAGAGATCGTTGACGATAGATGAGAAACAATCGGATAAGTACCAGCGATGGACGCACAGTCTGAAAAGGTGGGATAGAAAAATAAAAACAAAAAGTAAGACAATTCCATCCCTCCCAAGTGAGCCGATTACAATTCCCACCCGTTTAACTGGATCAATAGATTGACTTGATTAAAGGCCGGATCCAATTTGGATCTGCCACGTGGTCAGGTTTATCTAAACTATTTTATATATGGCGTAGCATATTTTACATTATACTTGATGAGTTTTATGTTTTCCCAGAAAGCATTAAAAAAAGTGTACTATTTATTCACTCCGAGAAACAAATAAAAAGACCATCATCAATTATTACAACAAGCGCGTGGTGTGTTATTATATAATAATTTAACTAATTATTGTTTGATAGTAACTATGCAGTTATGATATGATAAATAATACTTAGCATTAGATTAATTTACAATTAGATAGTAATTAAAAGTGTAATAACTTACTTATATCTTACAATAAATAATAATTTGTTGTAATTGTTCGTAGACTATAATTATGTTTAAAAATTACGTATTTCAAAATAATCGAACATGATGATCAGTGATTAATTATTACACAAGTAACTTGTCATTATTAAATAACTAATTAAATATAATAAAATAATTAATTAAAAGTTACAATTTAATAAAGTAATTTAATTTAATCGAAACTCGACACGCAAAAGAGTCCAAGTCGAACCGGAGAAGGCTAAATTTCAAAACTCGGATGTCGGTTTTTACGTGTGTTTTTTTAATTTATTTTGATAATTGATAAAAAAAATTTCCAAAACATAATTATTTATTTTTAAAATTAATCAATTCGAAAATATGAATATTTAAATTTAAAAAAGGGTTCATGTCTGATCTAATTGATCTCCAGATCTTTATTGGCACACAGACCCAATTATTGACAGAAGAAAAATCAACCAGTCTCGATGGCCCTTTGCGGATCTAACTGGATACCATGGAGCTGTGTTCAATTTCAATCATAGGAAAACTCCAGGGGCAATAAGTGTAAAGCTGGGGCCAATGGGATACCATTGACCTGAGCTGTGTTCAACTTCAATCATAGGAAAACTCCAAGAGCAAAAATTAAAGCTGGGGGGCCAATGATATGGACGTCCATGTTGAAACACAGATCCAACATTCACGCAACATCCGCAAAGAAAAATTAACTGGTCTTCCTGATTGTGCTAACAGGATAGCATTCCAGCTCTGTTTAGCTTCAATCAGGTAATTAAATCATCTTCCTTCTTCTTTAGCAATTCTTCTGCATATTCCTCTTTGTTGCTCTTATTTTTGGTTTCTATTACAGATTTGCTTCTGAGATCTCAGGTATACTATATACTTTCGTTTCTATTACCGATTTGTTTCCGAGATCCCAGCTACTATGTGTTTTTTAATAGACGAAAGAAGATTATGAATACTATCTGATTTATCTAAAATCATTGATTAATAGCTGCAGCTATGGAGCACATAGTCTCGCCAATACTTCCTGGTGCAAATCATGTCATCAATAAACTAATTGATGTGGCCACTACTTATGTGCGAGATCAATACTACTGGAAAACCGACTTGCAAGACGAATTGCAAAGCCTCAGACGCTTACTTCCTCAGATCCAAGCAGTGTTTGGTTTTGCTGAACATAAATCAACTTCATATGAATCTTCTGATCCAGCATTAATCGAGTGGATGTGGCAGTTCAGGGATGGGATCGACGAGGCTGAGGAAGTGCTGGATGAGTTGGAATATCTTGAACTAGAGAAGAAAGTTAATAGTGACAAAAG
>JAGFNQ010007055.1:205733-225762 GCA_024364735.1 Boesenbergia rotunda | reverse complement strand
AGAAAAACTTCGGTAGCCCAGCATTAAGAAGCATATAATGCACCTTCTCCATCAAAGTCCTATTCATCCTCTCTGCTACACCATTCTATTGAGGAGTATGCCTAACTGTATGATGCCTCACAATACCTTCAGCTCTGCATAAGACATTAAACTCATCAGAACAAAACTCCAATCCGTTATCAGTTCGAAGATGCTTCAATTACCTCCCTGTCGCTTCTCAATCATGACCTTCCACTCCTTAAAGGTAGTAAAAACATCACTTTTATGTTTTAAAAAGAATGCCCAAACTTTTCTTGAGAAATCATCAATAATAGTTAACATATAGAGCACACCACCTTTCGATGGTACTCTAGAAGGCCCTCACAAATCAGAGTGAATGTAGTCTAACATACCCTTTGTATTATGAATGCCAACTGAGAACTTGACTCTTTTCTGCTTGCCAAAAACACAGTGCTCGCAGAACTTTAGCTTTGTAATACTTTGACTATCAAGGAGTCCTCTCTTGCTCAATTCAACCATGTCATTCTCACTCATATGACCCAAACGCATATGCCAAAGTCTTGTAACATCAAAAACAGATATAGACGACCTTGCGACGACAACATCACCTATTACTGTGGATCCCTGTAGAACATATAAACTGGCAGTTCTCCTTAGTCCCTTCATCACAACAAGGGTAACAAGAGACCCTTTTCTGACCTTCACAGCTCCACCTTCACCAGTGTACTTGTACCCTTTAGAATCAAGAATATTCAAAGAGATCAGATTTCTCTTCAAATTAGGAGCATGACTCACATCACCAAGTGTCTGAATGACACCATCAAACATCTTAATTCTGACCGTACCAATACCAGCGATTCTGCAGGATGCATTATTGCCCATCAAAACGGTACCACTAGAAACCGTTTCATATGTTGAAAACCAGTCCCGATTGAGATACATATGAAACATACAGCCAGAATCAAGAATCCATTCCTTACTCTGCTTTAAATCAGCATCAGAGACAACGAGAAGTTCACCATCACTGTGATTTTTGGCAACATCGGCCTCACCAGACTTCTCTGGTTGTTTTCCCCTCGAATTTTCACCTGCCCTTTTATTTGTATTCTACAGCTTGTAACATTCTGATTTGATGTGACCCTTCTTCTTGCAATAATTACAGATATTATCCCTATTTCTGGATTTCGACCTGCCCTTGATATTACCACCAGAGCTTTTCTCCCGAGTCCTTCCTCGAATAATAAGACCCTCACCCTGAGCCTCAGATCATTCGACAAGCTGTTTCATTTTCTCTTTCGAAAATAATGAATCATAAACTTCATTTAAAATAAAAGTATCACGACTATATAAAATAGTATCTCTAAAAGTCATATATGACGAGGGTAAAGAACACAGTAAGATCAATGTTAAATCTTCATCGTCATAGTTGACCTCCAAAGCCTCTAGGTCATAGACGATTTCCTTAAACATAGTCAAGTGATCTCTTAACGACGTACCTTCTGCCATGCGATGAGAATACAAACGTTGTTTCAGACCCAATTTGCTCGTAAGACTTTTCGTCATGCACAACTGCTCCAATTTTAGCCATAGCGTAGCAGTGGATTTCTCCTTCAAAACATCCTGTAAAATCTCATTCGATAGGTGAAGATAGATCTGAGATAGGGCTTTTCAATTCTTACGTTCCTTTTCCTCCTTTGTCCATGTCGAGGGCATGTTGTCTATCTTGAACAGTGCATCGTCCAAGTCCAGATGCGCTAGCACCGCTCGCATCTTAACCTGCCACAGCGTAAACCTGGTGTTGCGATCCAAAAGCGGAATATCATACTTCATGCTTGCCATTGTCATTAATTTTGGTTGAAATCCCAAAATCAAAACCAACTTAGCTCTGATACCACTAGAAACGAGATTAGCACGAAAAACGACAACAAGAACAATAAAGAACACACACAAGATTTACGTGGAAAACCCTTTACGGAAAAAACCTCGGGCAGAGGAGGAAAAATCACTATGAACGGTGGAATACAAAGTCGACGGCTCTGATAAAGTAAAGAGAAGTAGAGAGAAAAGAGAGGTAGAGAGAAAGAAAGAAGAGGTAACAAATTAACTTTCTTAATTTAAAAAATTTATCCATGAGATACACAATTTATAGAGATCTTAGGATACTTAGTCAAATAAAAAATTAATAACAAAACTGTTAATTAACAGATTTATAAAGAATCTGTTAATTAATATATTAATATGGAAACTATCTAATAATAAATTTAATAAGAACTGTTAATTAACATATTCATTAAGAAACTGTCAATTAACAGATTACTAAGAAAATATCTAATAATATTTGACTTGTCAATTTATTCTCTTTTATGTCACACCGTGATCTTTTTGGCCCGGATCAAACTAAATTCGGGTCACCAAACTCTAACAAAAATAAACTACTAATAAATTGAATTTTTCAAATTAGTTCGATTTTATCGAGTAAGAGTAAGAATGATGTTTTTCTCAAATATGGATTTTTATTTTATTTCGTATATTTTTCACACTTATATCTTCTACCAGAGGAGGGAGCAAGGAGGTTGCTTTAAGTATATAAGATAATGCCGATAATAGTTGAGGAGTCGAAATTTGATAATGAATTTCATGTCTATAGGTCATCGTTTATGTACTTGGTCAATTATGATTCCTATTATATTTTCTCTCAATGATGCAGGATAATCGTAAGAAAATTATTAATGTGACAATACTTTTTTTTTAGGAGGAGGGAAGAAAAAAATGGAAATATCAACCGAACTACTTCATTCCATGGATTTAATCGATTTTTCAAAAATCAAAATTGAACTGTTTTTTTAATTAGTTTGATTTAATTTATAATTTCAATTGAATCCAAGTTTTGCCCACTCTCAGATCAGATAACAAATGACAGTGAAAAATGTTTTTTTTTCTCAAATATATTTTTTTCATTTTCTTTCCTATCTTTTTACACTTTTGTATCTCCGAATAAGGAAGGAGTAAGAGGAAGAGAAAAAAAACAAGAGGAAGAAAAAAAAAACCGAACGGCCTCAGCAAAACCCGAGCTCCATAAACTTAACAAACTCCGAAAACCCAATCTTCCCATCCTCGTTCTCGTCGTACACTCGAATCATCTCCCTGCACTCCTCCAACTCCGCCCCTTCTACAAACCCTAACCTCGTCAGCACGCTCTGCAGCTCGGCGGCGTCGATGAACCCGTCGCCATTCTCATCGAACACCAGGAAGGCTTCCTTCACCTCCTCCAAGCTCGGTTCCTTCTCCTCGAACAACCCGCAGATTTGGTCGGCGCTACAGTACTGCAGGTACTCCATCGCGCTCCCACCTGATCCTCGCTCGTGCAATCCGATAGCCCCCATGACGATCTCCATCTCTTCCCTCCCTATTCGATCTAGGTCGCCGTCGATATTGTTATCGCGCTTTGCTGTCGAAGTCTTCTGCGAGGACGAGGAGAAGGAGAGGTTGTTGCGGAGGGCCGCGATGAGCCGGCGGAGGAAGAGGAAGGCGAAGGGGAATTCTAGCAAGTAGTAGTAGAGCATCTCCATTGATGATACGATCGACGACGACGACGGTGGTTTGATTCGATGAGAGAAAGAGGAGAAGTAGCGGAAGGCATTTGTAGTTGGAGGAGGATGGAGGAGGAAGGTGCGAAGGGGATGGCGAGGAGGAAGGTTCCTTGATGGTGTGATTTGGAAGAGTAAAAAACTTGATTGGATCGTGAGCTTGTTTGTTGGGGAGAAGCTTCCTTGAAAGGGACTGAGGTTGCCTTCCCCTGCACGTCCTTATGAATTTGATGTGTTTTTATTTATTTATTTAGTATTATTCATTAAGTTAGTCAACAACTTTGTCCAAGTTTTATTTTTATTTTCCTATAAAATTTTTCGTAGTTGCATCTTACTGACCCTCCTAATGTACACAGTAAAATAGTAGAAATGAAAATAATACAGTGGTTTGATATCTTCTTAATTTTTTAAATATTTATAATTTGATTTTAATAAATTAATGGATAAATTGTTTTTAATAAAGATTATTTAAGAATACTGAATTAAAAAATAAATTGGGATCAAGTTTTATTATTTTTATAAATAATAATAATAATAATAATATATTACAAACTGAATAGATTTTTTTTTAATTTATTTTTATATAGATATTTAAATCTTTAAATCAATTAAATTTTAAATGTGATTGATTCGGTGACCTGTAAATTTTCTAATGGCCATTAAAATAATCAGTAAATGTTTGTCATTGTCCATGCAAATAAATTAATATTTATAAATTTATTATTTTACTAGAAAAAAAATATCGTATAGTATGTTATCAAACGGTGTCTCGTCCGCCCCGTATTCATCTGTGACAGTTGATGAATCGTCCGATTGTTAATCGGACATTATCGATAATTTTTTATCATCATCCCGAATCAAATGATATCCTAGAAGAATAGTGAATTGGTCGAAATCGCTACAATTAAAATCTCATCGGATTCGATTGTGAATCCGGCGAGATCGCAATTGCGACGATTCCGATGGATTCACCGTACCACCAGGGTATAATTTTGTTTGGAGCGATGGACAGAGGTTGCCGGTGATGTCCGATTGGCAATCAAACATCTCATCGCCCATCGCTGGCGAGTGAGACAAGCGAGACAGGAGATAAAGTGAGACAGAAAATCCACCCTCCTCTTATGTTATAGTCAAGATTCGAATTTTACATTTTTGATTCACTGTTGCATTATTGCCAGGACTCTTTTCTTTTAACGAGTCATGTAAAATGTGCGTTTTTTAGCTAAAATTATGATGGCTAATTGGATACGTAGTTTCTTTCCGTATAAAACATTAAAATAATAATACTAAATAAATAAATAAATAGGAATATTTATGCCGAGAATTCAACAAAGTTCCAAGTTTGTTCGTTTCTTGATTTCCCATCCCAAGAATTTGTGGTTAAAGCAGGGAAAGCGACAAGCATTCAGCCCCCAAAAGATTTCATTTGGTCCAAATATGTACATATTTTTGAAGAAAAAGAGTGGAAAAACTTGTGGAATTTTTGTGGAAAAAATTTACCCCCAATAATTATAATTTTATTTAACAAAATTATTCTTTGCAAAGACTCTTTTTTTAAGTCAAAAAGTAGAATTAATTCTAGTTAATGTCAAGTTTCGATTAGGCCATTTAGATAAGGGATCGAGTTAAACTCTACGGCAATTTACCAAAAGGCGTACGCAACAATAGATAATTACCAACGGGCACACCATGGTTTTATTTTCACCAAAGGGCGCACTCATTACAGTGAACTTCCTCTTATACCCCTCATGTTATCTATTGTCTTTCTCTTTCTCTCTCAGTAATAAATTCTGTGACATCAGCACATGCAACGTGACTTAATTACTGACTTTTATTTTAAAATAATATCTAATGGAATCGGCGCTAAATTAAAAAACGTAAGGTAAAAATTAAAAAAATATTTCACTTTAAAAATTTCTCATCGTGATTTAAAAATATAAATAAATAATTTTTATTTTTATTAATAGAAATTAATATATTAAATAATATTTAATAAATATGTTAATGTATAAAAAGTTTTTGGAAACTGTTGGATTTAAAAATATAAATAAATGATTTTATATTTGATTAATAGAAATTAATATATTAAATAATATTTAATAAATATATTAATGTATACATATGTTTTGAAAAAACTGACCGTGGTAGCTTTCAGGCCGACGCTGGGCCTGAAATATTTTTATTTCAGGCCGACGCTGGGCCTGAAATATTTTTATTTCAGGCCGACGCTGGGCCTGAAATATTTTTATTTCAGGCCCAGCGTGGGCCTGAAATTTTTTATTTCATGCCCAGCGTGGGCCTGAAATTTTTTATTTCAGGCCCACGTTGGGCCTGAAATCTTTTGATTCAGGCCCGACGTGAACTCAAATTTTTTTTCTATTTAAAAAATATATTAATATATAAAAAAACCTATCAAAACACTTAATTTTAGATTCAAACGCAGGGCCTGAAGTCATCCCAGGAGGGTTTGAAGTCAAATAACTTCAGATCCTATAAATAATTAATTTAATAAATAATAATTAAATATAAAAAATATTTTTAAAATAAAAATTTTTTGGTGAGGGCCTGAAGTCATCAGTGACTTCAGGCCCTCTATATGAAAAATTTTCCCTTAGGCCTGAAGTCATTCGACTTCAGGCCCAAGGAGGGCCTGAAGTCTGATGACTTCAGGCCCAAGGAGGGCCTGAAGTCATCAGACTTCAGGCCCTCCATTAAATATATAAAAATAATAAAAACTTTTTTAAAAAAAAGTATAATATATAATTACATAATAATAAAATGTTATAGGAGTGGTTTAGGTATATCAGTGAGTTTTGAGCAAAACTCACTGATAGACCTACCATATTTGGAATTCTGAAAACTCTATATCAGTAGACAGGGTTGAGCTAGGAGATGAGATTTTGGGTGCCGAAACCTCTAATCTTGCCGTATCACCAATGTTATAGCAGTGGTTTAGGTATATCAGTGAGTTTTGAGCAAAACTCACTGATGGACCTACCATATTTGGAATTCTGAAAACTCTATATCAGTAGACAGGGTTGAGCTAGGAGATGAGATTTTGGGTGCCGAAACCTCTAATCTTGCAGTATCACCAATGCTATAGGAGTGGTTTAGGTATATCAGTGAGTTTTGAGCAAAACTCACTGATGGGCCTACCATATTTGGAATTCTGAAAACTCTATATCAGTAGACAGGGTTGAGCTAGGAGATGAGATTTTGGGTGCCGAAACCTCTAATCTTGCTGTATCACCAATGCTATAGGAGTGGTTTAGGTTTATCAGTGAGTTTAGAGCAAAACTCACTGATGGACCTACCATATTTGGAATTCTGAAAACTCTATATCAGTAGACAGGGTTGAGCTAGGAGATGAGATTTTGGGTGCCGAAACCTCTAATCTTGCTGTATCACCAATGCTATAGGAGTGGTTTAGGTATATCAGTGAGTTTTGAGCAAAACTCACTGATGGACTTACCATATTTGGAATTCTGAAAACTCATTATCAGTAGACAGGGTTGAGCTAGGAGATGAGATTTTGGGTGCCGAAACCTCTAATCTTGCTGTATCACCAATGTTATAGGAGTGGTTTAGGTATATCAGTGAGTTTTGAGCAAAACTCAAAACTATAGGAGTCTAAACCACTCCTATAGCATTGGTGATACAGCAAGATTAGAGGTTTCGGCACCCAAAATATCATCTCCTAGCTCAACCCTTTCTACTGATATAGAGTTTTCAGAATTCTAAATATGGTAAGTCCATCAGTGAGTTTTGCTCAAAACTCACTGATATACCTAAACCACTCCTATAGCATTTGTGATACAGCAAGATTAGAGGTTTCGGCACCCAAAATCTCATCTCCTAGCTCAACCCTGTCTACTGATATAGAGTTTTCAGAATTCCAAATATGGTAGGCCCATCAGTGAGTTTTGCTCAAAACTCACTGATATACCTAAATCACTCCTATAGCATTGGTGATATAGCAAGATTAGAGATTTCGGCACCCAAAATCTCATCTCCTAGCTCAAACCTGTCTACTGATATAGAGTTTTCAGAATTCCAAATATGGTAGGTCCATCAGTGAGTTTTGCTCAAAACTCACTGATATACCTAAACCACTCCTATAGCATTGGTGATACAGCAAGATTAGAGGTTTCGGCACCCAAAATCTCATCTCCTAGCTCAACCCTGTCTACTGATATAGAGTTTTCAGAATTCCAAATATGGCAGGTCCATCAGTGAGTTTTGCTCAAAACTCACTGATATACCTAAACCACTTCTATAGCATTGGTGATACAGCAAGATTAGAGGTTTCGGCACCCAAAATCTCATCTCCTAGCTCAACCCTGTCTACTGATATAGAGTTTTCAGAATTCCAAATATGGTAGGTCCATCAGTGAGTTTTGCTCAAAACTCACTGATATACCTAAACCACTCCTATAGCATTGGTGATACAGCAAGATTAGAGGTTTCGGCACCCAAAATCTCATCTCCTAGCTCAACCCTGTCTACTGATATAGAGTTTTCAGAATTCCAAATATGGTAGGTCCATCAGTGAGTTTTGCTCAAAACTCACTGATATACCTAAACCACTGCTATAACATTGGTGATACGGCAAGATTAGAGGTTTCGGCACCCAAAATCTCATCTCCTAGCTCAACCCTGTCTACTGATATAGAGTTTTCAGAATTCCAAATATGGTAGGTCCATCAGTGAGTTTTGCTCAAAACTCACTGATAAACCTAAACCACTCCTATAGCATTGGTGATACAGCAAGATTAGAGGTTTCGGCACCCAAAATCTCATCTCCTAGCTCAACCCTGTCTACTGATATAGAGTTTTCAGAATTCCAAATATGGTAGGTCCATCAGTGAGTTTTGCTCAAAACTCACTGATATACCTAAACCACTCCTATAGCATTGGTGATACTGCAAGATTAGAGGTTTCGGCACCCAAAATCTCATCTCCTAGCTCAACCCTGTCTACTGATATAGAGTTTTCAGAATTCCAAATATGATAGGTCCATCAGTGAGTTTTGCTCAAAACTCACTGATATACCTAAACCACTGCTATAGCATTGGTGATACGGCAAGATTAGAGGTTTCGACACCCAAAATCTCATCTCCTAGCTCAACCCTGTCTACTGATAATGAGTTTTCAGAATTCCAAATATGGTAGGTCCATCAGTGAGTTTTCAAAACTCACTGATATACCTAAACCACTCCTATAATATTTTATTATTATGTAATTATATATTATACCTTTTTTTTAAAAAAGTTTTTATTATTTTTATATATTTAATGGAGGGCCTGAAGTCTGATGACTTCAGGCCCAAGGTGGGCCTGAAGTCATCAGACTTCAGGCCCTCCTTAGGCCTGAAGTCGAATGGCTTCAGGCCTAAGGGAAAATTTTTCATATAGGGGGCCTGAAGTCACTGATGACTTCAGGCCCTCACCAAAAAATTTTTATTTTAAAAATATTTTTTATATTTAATTATTATTTATTAAATTAATTATTTATAGGATCTGAAGTTATTTGACTTCAAACCCTCCTGGGATGACTTCAGGCCCTGCGTTTGAATCTAAAATTAAGTGTTTTGATAGGTTTTTTTATATATTAATATATTTTTTAAATAGAAAAAAAATTTGAGTTCACGTCGGGCCTGAATCAAAAGATTTCAGGCCCAACGTGGGCCTGAAATAAAAAATTTCAGACCCACGCTGGGCCTGAAATAAAAAATTTCAGGCCCACGCTGGGCCTGAAATAAAAATATTTCAGGCCCAGCGTGGGCCTGAAAGCTACCACGGTCAGTTTTTTCAAAACATATGTATACATTAATATATTTATTAAATATTATTTAATATATTAATTTCTATTAATCAAATATAAAATCATTTATTTATATTTTTAAATCCAACAGTTTGTTTCCAAAAACTTTTTATACATTAACATATTTATTAAATATTATTTAATATATTAATTTCTATTAATAAAAATAAAAATTATTTATTTATATTTTTAAATCACGTTCGATGAGAATTTTTTAAAGTGAAATATTTTTTTAATTTTTACATTACGTTTTTTAATTTAGCGCCGATTCCATTAGATATTATTTTAAAATAAAAGTCAGTAATTAAGTCACGTTGCATGTGCTGACGTCACAGAATTTATTACTGAGAGAGAAAGAGAAAGGCAATAGATAACATGAGGGGTATAAGAGGAAGTTCACTGTAATGAGTGCGCCCTTTGGTGAAAATAAAACCATGGTGCGCCCGTTGGTAATTACCGATTGTTGCGTACGCCTTTTGGTAAATTGCCGTAAACTCTATGTAAAATAGGCCTTCACATCATTTAGGCCGGAGCGTGAAGGGTAGGCATTGGAGTTATAAAATTACCAATATAATTTTATATTGAAAACACAGGGAAACATCCTTATAAAAGAAAAATATCTCTATTAATATGAGACCTTTTGAGTATAATCCAAGAGCAAAACTATAAAGGTTTAGATCTAAAGTAGATAATATTATATCATTGTGAAGATATGTATATTCTTGGAGCTCTAATAATTGGTATAAAAGTCAAGTCGTTTTTCACCGTACTAATCATCGGAAGAAGCATGAGCTAGATCCATGATCCAATTTAACCATATGAGTTAAGCCTTAAAAAAAATGTGAGCTCCCATATCTTGGTCAAGAGGACTAAACATTAGACAGAGAAGTCTTAGTTGCAATTAGGTGGTGAAGTCCTAGTAGGTCGGGTGGACCAAGGGGCAGAAAGTCTTGGTGGGTTGAGGATCGAACATCAACCGGAAAGATTTTCAACTTGAGGGAGCCTGTGGTTCTTTATTTGAGGAGAGATTATTGTGATTATAAGATTGCAAATATAGTTCTACATTGAAAATATGTAAAAAAGATTATAGACTTCTATTGGTGAGATCTTTTAAGAGAATTCCACAACAAATTCGTGAGGATTTAGGGCCGGTTCAAATTCAAAGACATAGGTTATTAAAATTTATTATGCTAATGCTTAGGACCCTATTATGTTGGGGGTCGTAAAATTATATATTTATTTATTTATTAAATTAAATATGAATATTAATTTAATAATATATAAAATTAAATATTAAATATTTAAAATTATGATGAAAATATATTTTAGACCTATTTATTTTTTTTCGATAATTTTAGTTTTTCACTAATCAAAATTAGAGTTGATTAATAATTTTTAATTTTTTAGATTTGATCAATAATTTTTAATTTTATAAAGTAAAGTTAAATTTTTTTATAGATTAAAAAAAATTTCATCGTTTTTACTCATCCAAGTTAGATTTGATTTAAATTTAGTTAATAATTTATTTTTATTTTTATTAAAATTTGATTAGTCTTTTTATTTTTTTTATTAATAAAAATTTAATTTACGGATAAAAATTAAGTTTGGTTAATAAATTAAAAATATTTTTTATTATACATATTAGGATTTGAATATTTTTATAAAAAAAGTTTTGAAAGTCAAAATCATATTGAATACTACATTATTATTTCTCTCTAAATTTTATTTTTTTTTCCTTTTCCTTTCTTAAGTCATTATTAGTTTTATATGTTTCTTGTTGCATCCTAGATCCTCCACAAGTGACGTAGTTGGTCATGGCTTCTAATTACATGTATAATCTTTTGCAACATATGAAAAGTGTATGTATCTCATATGAGTTTTAATATTGTCCACCGAATAAAGTTAGGTTATGTTAATATTTGATTTCTATGTCTAAGTGTGTAGAAATTTAAAAGCAAAGAAAGTTGAGCAGAAGACGCAATGGACGAGAAAGATGATACGGGAAGGGAATTGACGGGCTCAGTACATCCGAGGGATGCAGAGATATGCGAAAGAGTACGCCGTTTGAGCGAGAAAGACACGCGCGATGTCCGAGAGATGAGACGCCTGGAGGAAATACGTTTGAGGAGAAGGCTGAAGAAGAATTCGGGTGAACCCAACTCTGGATGGATGGAGACCATCCAGGAGGTTGAGAGAAGGCTGGTCAATCAAAGGTTGACCAGTAAGCACTCGGGAGCCTGACCATACAGGCGCTCGAGTCCATACGTGTAAAATACGGTTAATTAATAATATAATTATAATAATAATATAGATATAGTAAAAATAAAAGAGGTATATAAATAAATATATATAATTATATATATAATTAATATAAACAGGAATTTGAAATTTGAAATTAATCATGTGAAAAATTTGGAATAATTTGTTGGAATTTTTGAAAATAATTACGGGATTAATTGGGCGTAAAATTGATTAGTTATGAATTATTTAAGAAAAAGATTTATATATACAGAACTGATCTCTAATGGACCGTTTCTTGCGGACCACATGCGTGGTACCTGCCTGATCGATCAACGTGACCGATCAGGAGTTCTGTGTGTGTGTGTGGATTTGATCAACTGTGGACCGATCCCTACGGACCGCGTACAGACTGGCGTCTGATCGGCCACCGGAGGCTCGGGAGCGTCTCGACGGGTTCACCCTACCCCCTAGGATTCATCGCACCCCCCAGATTATAGTTTTGTTCGGGGGCAGCGGCCGAAGGCCGCCGTTGGTGTCGAGAAGTCGCAGGTCGTGTGCCTGATCGCCACCGGAGGCTCGGGAGCGTCCCCGACGGGTTCACCCTACACCCTAGGGTTCATCGCACCCCCTGGGTTATAGTTTTATTCGGGGGCGGCGGCCGAAGGCCGCCGTTGGTGTCGAGAAGTCGCAGGTCGTGTGCCTGATCGGCCACCGGAGGCTCAGGAGCGTCCCCGACGGGTTCAGCCGTCCTCGACGGGTTCAGCCGTCCCCGACGGGTTCAGCCGTCCCCGACGGGTTCACCCATACCATTTAGGGTTCATTGCACCCCCCCAGTTGGGTTATAGTTTTGTTCGGGGGCGGCGACCGAAGGCTGCCGTTGGTGTCGAGAAGTCGCAGGTCATGTGCCTGATCAGTCTGGTGACCGATCAGGTGCCAGTCCGCACGCTGTCCGCAACGCGCTGCCCGCAGCAGATCATTCCTCGTGCTATGCTGTGGACCGTGCGCTACGGACCCCGTGCGGACCGAGCCTGCGTGATCGATCAGGGACTTCCTTGATCGGTCACGGACTTCCCTGGCCGGCGACTGCTCGACACCAACAGCGGCCTTCGGCCGTCGCCCCCGAACAAAACTATAACCTAAGGGTGTGCGGTGAACCCTAGGGGGTACGGTGAAGTCGTCGGGGTAAGAGTGAACCCGTCGGAGACGATCCCGAGCCCCCGGTGGCCGATCAAGCACTTGCCTGATCGGTCACGGCCGTTGTCGCATACGCGGTCCGCAACATAGCATTTGTATATATATATATATATATAAAAGATTCATTAAGCCTAAACTCATCGCCCAAGTTTTTCCCCGTAGCGCCCGATCGCCTTCCCTTCTCCTCGTGCACGCAGATCGCCGCTGCCCGCCACCGTCAGCGTCGATCTCCTCCGCCGCAACTCACCGGTGGCTCTCCTTTCTTTTCCCTCTTCGAGCACGCGGAGCAAGCCACGAGAGCGCCATCTCCGAGCCCTAGCAACGCACGCGAGGCCCTCTCCTCTTGCTCCCGATCACCGCGAGCACAAGCTCAGTCCTTGGCTTTCCTTCATCGTGGTGAGCTTTTGTTTTCTTGGCTTTGTCCATAATTTCCTTTGGGGATCTGCACTTTGTACCTTGTGGAGTTCCACGGTCGGCCGATCCGTTTCTCCCTTCTCCTAACCAACGACACTAGGTCTACACTAGTCGCCGACCACCTTTCTCCTTGCTCACTGTCGCGTGTCAGTCGCGAGCCAACGCCAGAGAGGAAGGGGCTCTGAGCAGAGTAGAGGAACTGAGTTTGAGGTGGACTCATTCCTCGCCGCACCTCCTAGGTTGGTGGTTGATCTGCCTGATTTTAGAGTGAAGGAGCGCCGACGTCAATTCAGGTATGGGTTATTTGGTTTAGGATCGTTGTTGGATTATCGGTAGATGTGGATGTATTGAATTTGTTGGATTTCTGCGGCAAACTCAGTTGGTAGATTCTGTTTCTTTTAAGAATTTCGATTGTTTTTCTTGGATTGGCAAGAAGTATTGAGTTGAGGTGTTTGAGTTGGGATGGGTGGTTTCCTTGATCCTACGGTTTGGTTAGATGTGGGAATATTTGTTGAATTTCAATTGGATGTTGATAGTAAAAGCTTAGGTGTTGTGGCTTTGATTTGGTGGATGCTTATTGATCCGGGCGAGCGGTCTTTTATCAGGGATGAGAGCCCGGTCGGAGAGAAACCCGGTTCAACCCGGCTCGAGGATAACAGGGGTCAGGGCGAGCAGAAGCTCAAGTCGGAATCAAGTTCACCCTGGGCCATGCTCTCGGGGCTGATCTCCCGAGGTCGAGCGACCGAGGCTGAGCTCTCGAGGCCGACCTCCCGAGGTCGAGCGATCGAAGCCGAGCTCTCGAGGCCGACCTCCCGAGGTCGAGCGATCGAGGCCGAGCTCTCGAGGCCGACCTCCCGAGGTCAAGCGATCGAGGCTGAGCTCTCGAGGCCGACCTCCCGAGGCCGACCTCCCAAGGTCAAGCGATCGAGGCTGAGCTCTCGGGGCCGACCTCCCGAGGTCAAGCGATCGAGGCTGAGCTCTCGAGGCCGACCTCCCGAGGTCAAGCGAGCGAGGCTGAGCTCTCGAGGCTGATCTCCCGAGGTTGAGCGATCGAGGTTGAGCTCTCGAGTCTCATTCATCGCAAGGCCCCGTCAGAACTCTCCGTTAAGAGGCGCCGTCATCAGCCGACGTGGCTACCCAACGTTAATTAGGGGTAGGATTACAGGCTGGCAGACTGCTGTGTCAGTCTCACTCCGCCGTAAGGCATCCAATTAATTAACCTAACCTCTGACTAATTCCTGATGGGATGTGACAGTTCGCACGTGGGAAGACCCTATATAAACCTCATTTGGTCTCTGGAAAAAGGGGATCGCGGCTGCCACTTTGCAACCACACCACCACATCGTGAGCTCTGTTTTGGTCCGAGTCGAGTGACCAGGTCGGGTCCCCACTAAGCCCGAGTCAGACCTCCCCGAACTACAGCAGACCGGGTCATCTTGGTCAGACCGAGTCAGCCGGAGGAGAACCGATTTTTCGCTTGCCGACATGATCAAATTTGGCGCCGTCTGTGGGAACTTTCGCCTGATCGAAAGCCGAAGATGAGTGACTCCAATCGGGTGACCGTTAATCTTTCACAAGAGGACTTGGAGCTCCTGATAGAGGCTAGAGCCCGGAAATTAGCGGAAGCCCAGCAGGCAGCTGCCCGACCTACCCCACCGGGCCCGGGCGAGCACACCGCTCATGTAGGCACTGAGGGAGGGGTTCAACAGGAGGGCAACCCTCACTTTCACCGGGCGCTATTCGGCCCAGCCGAGGGAGCAGGACAATCGGATCCACATGAAGCTACATCTAGCCATACCAGAGCTAGCAAAGGGAAGGCTCCCCTTGCGCCGTTCCCGACTGAGCGCACATGATGCCCTTTCTCCAACCAAGTCTTGAATGAGCCACTGCCCAAGCACTTCAGACCTCCGTCCGTTGCTGAGTACGGAGGAGCTACTGATCCAGAAGAGCACCTAAAGAAGTTTGAAAATGCCTCGATGCTACATCAGTACCTAGATGGTATTAGGTGCCGAGCCTTCCTGACCACTTTAGCAGGACCAGCTCAGCGATGGTTTGACAGGCTCCCAGAAGGATCAATAAGAGACTTCGCTGATTTCAAAAGACTATTTCTACAACACTTCGCAAGCAGTAAACGGCATCACAAAACCAGTTTAAACTTGTTCACCATGAAGCAGGGCTCTAAGGAGTCCCTAAAAGCCTACATCAGAAGATTCAATCAGGTGGCCTTGGACGTACCTACCGCTACGTCTGAGGTACTGGTCAGCGCCTTTGCTCAAGGTCTGCAAGAAGGCGAGTTTTTCAGGTCCTTGATCCGGAAGCCCCCAAAGGACTTTGAAAGTCTGCTGGGTAAAGCCAGCAAATATGTGGACGTCGAAGAAGCGCAAGCTGCCAGGAGGCCAGAGGTCAGGCCTGCGGCCGATAACCCTCAACAACATCAAAGGAGTGTGCCTCCGGGAGGACCCCTCAGGAGCCCCAGAGCTATAGGACACCGGCTAGGAGCCGAGAGGGGAGTAGTTCAGCAAGTAGCCCAGGGTTGTCTCCCGTCCAGGTGGCAACCCTATTGTTCCTTCCATAACAGCCATGCACATGATCTTTAGGACTGCTGGCAGGTCGGCAGAGGTCGGGGCCGCGCCGGCCGAGGTAGCCCGAGAGGAGCTCCTCAAGGAGGTGGCCGAGGCCGAGGAAGAGCACCGCCTAACCAGCCCGAGCTCCGGGACCGACCAGCCGCCCCTATAGCCAGACGGCTATTCCCGACTCCAGGCTCGCCCGAGCCGGAAAACGCCAGCGAGGAATAGGCCAATCAGCAAAACTCTGTGCACGGGTCCATCAACGTCATCTCGGGCGGGCCTACCTATGGAGATTCCAACAGAGCTCGGAAGTCGCAGGCCCGACGCCTGGACATTTATCAAGTGGGCTGCAGTTCTGCCCAATCTCAGGGACCACAGATTAGCTTCGGTCCCGCCGACCTACAAGGAATAGAAGTACCGCATGATGATGCCCTGGTCATCGCGGCAGTCATAGCCAACTATCAGATCCATCGTACCATAGTGGATTCAGGCAGCTCAGTGAACATCTTATATTTGAAGGCGTTTGAGCAACTACAGATTGAAATGACCGAGTTGCAGCCCGTGGCCACACACTTATTTGGATTCACAGGGAATGAGGTTCATCCGCTAGGGCAGATCAAGCTAGCCATATCACTTGGCGAGGAACCTCTAAGGAGGACCAGGTGGTCTACCTTCTTGATAGTGGACGCCCCTTCAGCTTACAATGCTATCCTGGGCCGACCGGCCCTGAATGAGTTCCGTGCAGTGATGTCCACTTTCTATCTGAAGGTCAAATTTCCAGTAGGAGATCAGGTCGGTGAAGCCAGAGGAGATCAGAAGGTCGCCCGCCGATGCTATGTGAATGATGTCCGAGTAGAAGTAAGCAAGACCTTCCGACCTGCGCCGGCCAACTGTAACATGGTTCAGACCTCTCCGCCTTCCCCCTGGGCCGAGTTGATGGAGGAAGAGGAAGAGGTTCAACTCTTGCCCGATCAAGAAGAAACTAAAGTGAAGATAGCTCCGGGACTATCGCCCGACCTCAGACAGCGGCTGATAGAATGTCTGACTCAGAATCGAGATGTGTTTGCCTGGTCCCAACAAGATCTTAAAGGGGTCAGACCAGAGGTAATGGAGCACAAGCTACACGTGTACCCTGACGCCCGACCCGTGAAGCAAAAGAAAAGAGATTTTAGCCCTGAACAGAATAAGATCATTCAGGCAGAGGTGGAGAGACTGCTGGGAGCCGGGCACATCCGAGAAGTCCAATTCCCGGCCTGGCTGGCCAATGTGGTGCTGGTCTCCAAGCCGGGTGACAAATGGAGGGTCTGTATCGACTTTAGAGACCTCAATAAAGCTTGCCCCAAAGACTGCTACCCGCTCCCCCGAATAGATCAGATGGTGGACTCTACAGCCGGGAGTGAACTCATCTGCATGCTCGACGCCTATCAGGGATATCACCAAGTCCCATTATGCCCGGGTGACCAGGAGAAGGTCAGTTTTGTCACTGCCGAAGGTACTTATTGCTACACCGTTATAGCCCTTCGGACTCAAGAACGCCGGGGCAACTTACCAGAGGCTAATGAATAAGGTTTTTAAAGAGCAGCTCGGCAGAAACGTGGCGGTGTACGTCGATGACATCCTCATCAAGTCAGCCCGGGCTGCCACCTCATAGCAGATGTGCGAGAAACTTGTTGCACCCTGCGGAGGTATGGCCTCAAACTCAATCCTACGAAATGTCTGTTCGGAGCCAAGAGCGGGAAATTCCTGGGCTACATCCTGACCGAGCGAGGAATATAAGCCAATCCAGGCAAAGTGAGAGCTCTGTTAGACATGCCACCGCCCAAAAACCTAAGGGAAGTTCAGCGCCTGACCGGGAGGATCACGCCTTATCCCGGTTCATCTCCAGGTCGGCCAACAGAAGTCTGCCATTTTTCAAGATCCTACGCAAGGCCTCAAGTTCCAGTGGGATGCCGAGTGTGACCGAGCTTTCGAAGAATTGAAGGCATACCTGGTCAGTCTGCCAATACTAGCCAAACCCGAGGAAGGAGAGCCCTTGTACGTTTACTTATCTGCTACTGAGGAAGCTGCGAGTGCTGTGCTTGTAACCCAGAAAGAGACCGAGCAGCAGCCGGTCTATTTCTTTGGGCACTTATTTAAAGAGGCCGAGTGTAGGTATACTACACTCGAGAAATTAGCTTATGTCCTTGTGTTGATGGCTCGGCGATTGCGACCCTATTTCCTGGCTCATCCTATCCGAGTGCTGACCAATAGCACACTCGGGAAGGTCTTGATCAACCCTGAAGTCTCAGGTCGGATGGTCAAATGGACTGCTGAACTGAGCGAATATGATATTCAGTATCAGCCCAGAACTGCAATCAAAGCTCAGGCCTTAGCAGATTTCTTGAGCGAACTTCATGCAGAGGAAGAGGAGGAGGTCTGGAAAATATATGTGGACGGGTCAGCCACCCGGGCAGGGAGTGGCGTTGGGATCCTATTGATGTCTCCCAAGGGAGACCCCATCCATTTGGCCGTGCGCCTGGAGTATCACGCTACCAATAACCAGGCTGAATACGAAGCCCTCTTAGCAGGCCTTCAAGCAGCCAGACAGGTCGGGGCCACTCGGGTCATCCTACATTCTGATTCTCAATTAGTGACTCAACAGGTGGCCGGGCGATTTGAAGTGAATGACGAGAAGTTACAAGCTTACGTAGAGGCCTATCAACAGTTGCAAGCAGAATTTCAAGAAGTTCAGATTACACAGATCCCCCGAGGGGACAATGCCAAGGCGGATGAGTTAGCCCGGCTGGCCAGCTCTGTCCGTCCGTGGGTCTTCCCCAAACCTTCACCTCAAGTCATGCTGGTGGCTCAGGTCGAGAGAGAAGCAGAAATGGAGATAGAGGGGGATTGGAGAGCTCCATTCATCGCCTACCTGAAGGAGGGACTCTCCCAGCAACCCCGGGCAAGCTAGAATGCTGAAGATCAGAGCAGCCCGGTTCACCCTGATAGGGGACGCGTTGTACAAGCGGGCTTTTTCCCGACCTCTAGCCAGGTGCCTCGGAAAGGAAGATGCGGACTATGTACTCAGAGAGGTGCATTTGGGGTGCTGCGGAAATCATTCAGGAGGCCGGTCCATGGCTCGGAAGGTCCTGCTAGCCGGTTATTTCTGGCCGACCCTTCAGAAGGATGCAGAGAAGATGGCTCTTTCCTGTCTTTCTTGTCAGAAGTATCAGAATCTGTCTCACCGACCGGTCGAGATGCTGCGAGCGTCCGTTGCATCGTGTCCCTTTGATCAGTGGGGCATGGATATAGTGGGACCCTTCCCCAGGGCAGCAGGCCAGAAGCAATTCTTGTTGGTAGCAGTAGACTATTTCTCCAAGTGGGTCGAAGCAGAAGCTCTGGCCCGGATCACCGAACAAGCTGTGAAGAAATTCCTTTGGCAGAACATTTTGTGCCGGTATGGCATACCTCACAAGCTGGTGTCGGACAATGGTCGGCAGTTCCAGGGTCGGATTATCAGAAATTGGTGCAAGGAATTTGGAATCAAACAGGCCTTCCACTTCCGTGGCATACCCCAGAGTAATGGTCAGGCCGAAGTAGCCAATAGAGAGATTCTGAAAGGGCTCAAAAGTAAGTTGGATCAGGTCGGCGGATCCTGGGTGAATGAGTTGCCAGGGTCTTGTGGCCCTTCGCACCACGCCCAAAGAGGGGGTCGGGTGCCACTCCCTTCTAGCTGGTCTATGGCAGTGAAGCAGTAGTCCCCATGGAGGTCGGCTGCTGAGTCTGACAGGAGACATTTATATGGAGAAGACAATGCGGAGAAGAGACGAGCTGAGCTAGATCTGATTGAGGAGGTCCGAGCTAAGGCTACCGTCCGCATGGCCGCTTACCAGCAGAGGATGCGGAACCGATACAACCAGAAAGTTATACCCCGACACTTCCAGGTAGGGGACAAGGTATGGAAAAGAGTCAAGCCCGTTGGAGAAGTAGGCAAACTAGAGCCCCCATGGAGTGGCCCATTCTAGTGGTCGAGGCGCTGGGATCGGGAGCATACTATCTGCAAGATGCTCAAGGGAAGCGGCTAGGGCGACCCTGGAGCGCAGTGCATTTGAAATTGTACCGTGAGGAGAGAGGGAGGAATGATTCTTGTAACTGTACTCAGAAGAAAGGATAACAAAAACTCCGACTCTCCGGAAAAAATCATCCCTGAAAGTTATAAGTGAGCTA